>CM076570.1:192536777-192710086 GCA_034641835.2 Pinus albicaulis | reverse complement strand
TTTTGTTCTTCTCTTCTGTAACTTTACTGCCTCAATCTTCTATACTTCGCATTCTCTATCCTTACTCTCTCTTACTCTTTATGCATATCAGTTTGATATTATATATAGAGTTCATTACATGATTGTTTGTATTCCACAAGGAATTTGGAGTGAACAACCATGACTCTTTGACTTCTGCCTTCTCAATTCTTTATCCAACTTATTAAGAATATAACAATATGTACAAATTTCAATGTTACAATGGGATTTTTCTTTTTCCTCTGGACACTTGCCTTTGCATCACAAACAATAAAACAATTAAAACATTTACATTCACATTTTTAGTTACACACTTCAATTTCACTCAGCTCCTTTTTTGGATTTTGGCTTTACTGGATTTGTCTTTTCTGCTGCAGTCATGCCACTGTCCTGCATACTTTGTTCACTGTCTTTTGCACATTTTCCCGTTTTCCATGCTTATTCACCTGTCTAATTCATTCCTGTACATATTCCTGTTCACCGAATTTTCATTTCTGCATGCTCTCCTCTCTTTTTCCTTTTCCATACACATTCCTCCAATCCTTACTGTCTTTTCCATTTTCTCCTTTATTCAGTTCCCTGTTCATTGCAGTTATATAACTGTTGTATGTACAACTGCCTTTTAATAAAACTTAACATAACTCTTGGCATTTTTATAAAACCATTTTAACAACACGGATATATCAGTACTCACAATCTTTATCATGAACCATCAACAGTATAACCTTTGGTTCCGTATTTACAGGAAATGCTTTGACTTATTTATAAAACAAATATCTGCTCCCCAGTCAAAAATTTATAACCTTTATAACATCAGACTGTATTTCATTTATATGCATATACAATTAAATCCAAACTCTGAATCTAATGCACTTATAAGAATTCGGGTCAACCTTCAACTTTTATAATAAAATATATTATATAGTGGCCACTGTGTAGAATGTGATAGCCCACTTTATAATAAATTGAATAAAGGAAACGCCATCGCACATAAGTATTTGCGTTAATCCACCATATTAAACCTTCATATCAATCCCGATGCATATTATAATACATACATGTTCCGTGGAGCCCACTCGTTAATGCAATTCTCCAATCGACGGTTAATAACGTATTTCAAAATCAACACTGATCCGATGGATATCGCTTTCCATAGATGCACGAGTGATAATGCGCGATTAGAGCGGTTTTTGGGCCCCTGCCATATGCCACATGTCATCCATTCTATGGAATCACTCCGATTTCTTGAATACCTCTTGCCTGTCGAAGGTGGTGCGATGAAAACCAGAAACCCGCCCTTACTGTTCACTCTACTAAGCGATTCTGCTCCCCTTACTCCAAGTTCTTGTCTTGCTCTTTAACAATGTTTCATTTGTAGTCCACCTTCACTCAATCCTTGCAGTTCTAATGTTTCATTTCCCCTTTTTGATTCATGATCTCGGTGAGGATAGAACCCACTCAGGCCAGGTGTCTTTCTCCCGTCAAGTGCATAACTCCACTTCTATGTTGCTCAGACTCTGCATACCGTTTATTCATCAGCAGTGTCACTTTTAACACTCTTCTGCAGCACTCCGATATATCATCGTCCCCCGACGATCTCATTCATCCTTCATAATGCAGTGCAGCTCCCTCTTTTTTCTCATATAACGCTGGGGTTGACCCTTGTAGGATCTTTACACACAGTGATTCAGCTTAAATAGGATTTGAGAGTGTAAGACCTCTTCAATTTTTTTCGGAATGCATCTAACTTGACACCCATACATTGAGTCAGGAAATTAAACAAACAGGAATATACATAGTGATTGATTCTTCTTGATTATAAGTCACACTGAGTCACTAATTCATCCAAAGATACAGAGTTTCACACTAACCCTACTACAATATTGCCATTAATCCATTGGTTTCAATACACACAATTCAAAAGTTATTCATCAACATATACAAATGAAATCACCTGCAAAACCTCCTGGTCTTGGCTAGATATTCAATTGTCCCTGCAATTAATTACCATGACTCTCCCTAGTAGCTCTCTCCTTTTCTATCTCCTTTGCCTTGTTGTTGTTTCAAGTGCTCCTCCATTGTCATCTCCTTTGCCATCAATGACAACATTTCCAACAATGTTTCCTCTTCCACATGGTATGCTAGTCTATCCACCTTGTTACTTTGATTAGCTACTAGATGAGCTAGAAATTGTGTTGTTCTAGGAGGTGGTTGGTTAGTAGGCAGTTGAAGCTACTGCGATTAAGTTAGCATTGATTGATTTTGGGGTGTAAATGGAATTGGTTGATGTTGTTGGAATTGTTGATATTAAGGAAATTTTTGTGGAGGGTATGGTTTCTAATGTTCCCAATTTTAGCCTCAAGCTAAAATGGAACATTATAGTGGCATATTTTTATTTTTCTTAATAAAATGGGTAAGGAGACACCTTAGCCCACTTTAGATGAAGAAATAAAACTCCTCATGTGAAAAGGAGGAGAATAAAGCAGCTAAAATAAACACCAAGGGTGTGAATGGAACCCAGCTCACTTGATTAGTCACCTTTGACTAAAGTCAACAACGCTGCCCAAGGAGGAAGAGGCTTCCTAGAGAAGCTGCGTAGTTTTGGAGGGAGGACACTCATGTGAGGGTGGAAACCCTAATTGGTGGGATCTTGGTAGAGAATAGTTCCTTTTGTTTATAAGAAGGAGATGGTATCCCATTTTCATTATGTTATGGTTTAGAGTTTCAGACTTGGGTCTGCAAGCTTGCATCCCTGGGCTGTTTAGTAGGGTGATGGTGCCCTCGGGCACTAGGGTGTTCCCGGTCGGGAATCCCTACCTCTTCCTCAAGGAAGGATGAGGAATGAGCTGATTTTCCTCAATCCAGAATTGGCCACAGCTACTACCATTATCTACAACGTTATTTCTACAATAGAGAGGACGTTGTGTTGCTGGGGGCAACAAAAGAGGAACTCATGGAGCCTCTCTTGTCTTGTTTTCTTCAGTAGAGGAGTGATCTATTCATTGGAGGAGCTGCAAGGAGGATTCTTGGTCTTGATTTTAGATCATTGGCATGAGGCCACACTTCCATCATCTCCCACTGTGTAGTCCATGAAGGAAACTGTGTTATTTTGGAGGAGGCAGTGAGAGAGGGGTTTCTGAGCTCATAAGGAGGAGTGTTTTTTAGACAAAGGGATAAACCCTTTTCTTGGAGACATTATCAGAGGAGGGAATCCACATTTCAGATCAGCCACAACCTCATTCATATTTTGTATCAGTTGCAGTGACAACTCTGTTGTCACATTTTTGTATGTTCCGTCATTTCTAGCAATCTTTCCTAGATTGGCTAGAAATCTTGTATTTCAGCCCATTCTTTGTTCTTGGGCTATTTTCTTATACCTTTCAGCCACATTTTTATTTAATACATGTTTAGCAGCTGCTTCACTCTTAGAGACTGCGCAGTCATGGTCTCTCGGCATTCTGTGTAGTTGCAGCAACTCCGACATTTCATTGTATATTCATTGGAGCTTGGTTCTATTGTATGAGGGGCTCTTCCCTCTTCTATTTCTTGTATATTTGCTGAATAATATCATATTGTTGGATGTATATCATTTCCCTCTCATGATGTATTCATATTTGCAGAGTTCCATGGTTATGTTCATATATTGTTGTAAGCTCTCTCATTGAGCATTGTTTTGGAGATCTAGTTTGGGAGATCTGAATAACCCATCTAGATGTATTTCTTTGAGCTCATATTCTGCAGGGGAGTTGTATTAGATATTTTCTAGGGAATCCCAGTATTTTTTTTCCTTATTTATACAGTGACTACCTTATACATCATCCTCAAGGACCCTGTAGCAGAAATTCCTGAAATGGAAATATTTCATATTCATAGACAGAGTCTGTGAAGGGCCAACTAGCTTATGGATCTCACACTTCCTTGTGAAGGTGACATACCCAGTAAATGCCCCAACAGTCAATATTTGGAATGGACGTGTGGTATTTCTATAGAAGGAATTCTGGAATATCTTAATATATTCTCGATGGAGAAAAAGGTTCCAGATTTGGAATATTACAGTGGTATCAGAGCATGATCTTGGCTCAGCCTGTGCCCAAGATCTAATTCCATCAGCAAGAGGAGCTTCTCTCCAAGGAGAGGATATTGACAGAGGAAACAAGGAAGGAATGAAGGAAGAGGAGGTTTCCCTTCTTCTTTTCCAAACCATTGGGAACATCATTGAAGACCTTGATGAAAAGGGAAATTGGAGAAATTTTCTGAGAGGGTTTGTTGATGGGACAAATCCTAGCTATTTTCATGAAGGGTGTGGGCATTCAGCCACACATGCCGATCCACAACACAGTCCTTTGTTCACTTGCATTGCAAGGGAGTAGAGGAAGAGATGAGGCCATGGGAGGAGCAGCACTGCAACTCAAGGTATGGCTCATGATTGTTGGTTTGAGGGTTTTATTTTTCATTGCCATGCAAAGGCAAAAAAATGTGATGCATTCATTAAGGGTTTGATGGGAAAAACTTGGTGAAACTCATTGTGTCATAATCACAAACACTTGGCATGAATTGGGAAGAACCAACAACATTGTCACATTAGGAGGAGATCCATCACCACATGGAGATGAAAGGGGATTCATTACTTCCACTAGAGGAGCCATTGTGTCTTTGCAAGGAGTTCCAAATATTTTTACATGTGGGTGCCAAGGCACAATTCCAGAGTCATATGTAGCATTTGTTGGGGATTGTGAGATGGAGGAAGAAGAGCAGAAGGATCAGCATGAAGGGATGATGAGCATTCTCCCTTATCTATTTCAGAAATTTTCTGCACAAAGGAAAGAGACTGCACTACGCAAAGGAGAGAGGGAAAAATCAGTCCACTCATACATGCAGTCTATTTCAGATCTTGATGTCTCACTTTTTGGAGGCTTTCCACATGGGAGGCCATTTGATCTAGAGATGATGAGAGGCATCATGCTTTGAGGTTCACCACTCTTGGATTCCGGAGAGGTGGAGACATTGGAGGAATCCATCAAAGCACAAAGAGTTTGGGGAAAAGCACAAGAAGGAGGGATACACTCTCTCATTTTCAGTACCACCCATTCTCATCAGTTTCACTGCGCTGATAGAGTTTGCTGCATGGATGGAGGGTAGCATCTTCATGATGCAGGATGATTGCTCCATGGATTTGGTGAGAGAGATTACTTCCTTTGGGGAAGAACTCTTTCATGCTTTGGAGTAGATGGAGGCCACTCGTGCTTACATTGCCCAAGATCGGGGGATTCTCTAGAGGTGATAGTCTCTCATGGGAGGCTTATTTTCAGATATCATCATTTCTTTGAGCATGAGCAGCTACATGATGGCATGGCAGCAACTTGGAGGATGACTTTGGCATGAGGGGATGTCAAGGTAGTAGGCAACAACATGATGGAGCACCATATTGCAGAACACCAGCGCTGTCTATGTAAATGATTGATCCAGGATAGAGGACTCAACCTGGGTTGAGTGTTCCCCAGAATCTTTATGCATGCATAATTCTTGAATGGCCTTGATGGAGAGGGAAAATACTTAGTGGACGACATGATCATGTATCATCATGGTAGACTCTTCTTGACTAGAGTTTCTAGTCTCAAGGAGAAATTATTTGCATGCAGCATGTGAGGACTTCCTAGCTATGCATTTGGATGCATACTTTGCCTTGCTAGAGGAGTTCACTTGGAGGGAATTCAGCATGATCTACATCAGCATATGGATATATGCAGAGCCCGGATGTTCTTGGAGAGGTTGGCACAACCATTCCCTTACTCATTGGAGGAGAGGGAGAGCATTCAGATGAGCCAATTCAACTCAAGGTCTCAAGTACATGGTAGAGGAGGTATCATTTCCCATTTTGTACCTCTTTAATTCATATTAGAAGCCTATTGTCTCAAGGAGGATCATCCCTTCTTGCATTTGATATGATGTACTTTCAGCTACTTGTAGCCTTGATTGTGGCTATTCTTATGATGGTTGTGGAGGAAGCCACATGCTTCTTGGTGTGCACCATTGGCACCAAATGGTATTTTCATGATTTCATCTTATGAGGAGATGTTGTGGTAGCAAAAAAGTGGCTCGTACAACACTTGTTACTTTGATGATGAGGTAGGCCAAGGAGGCACTGCGCAGGTTCCATGAGGGGAACTATGAACCACTCTCCGGTTGTCATTTGACAACTTGATTTTATTGTGTATTGTTCCTTTTATTTATGATGTTGAGGAGAATTATTTGGAGAGTATTGTATGAACAGCCCATTGGGAGCATGATTCTCCCCATTGTATATTTTTTATCTTGCAGGTGATACCTTGGGAAAACCATGATTGCCACATTGCTACTTGTACCTTCTTGTGGGAGGGACCACTTGGAGAATTTGCAAAGGTATTTCATGGATGATTTTCTTGATGGGTTAGCGTGGGCCATTCTTGGAGGCCATAATTTTCTAGCCCAAAGACAAAGGCAGCCCCATATGAGCAGCATATGGAGAGAGGGCCATCATGGGAAACCAAAACAACTCTCCATTCAGCCCCAACTCATTGCAGAAATCAAGGGTGAGATTTTCATTTGGATGATTGCATGGATGAGAGGATCATCATTGCGAGACAAATTTTCCCATGAATATCATCACTCCTACCTTAAGGAGGCCACATTCCAGCAAGAAGGATTCCACTACACCTTCTATATTTCCATGAGGAGCATTGTTGACAACTTACATACTTGGGAGAGAGCATTGGAGGACAGCTTAATTGCAGCATATTTGAGCAGTGGTGGGACCATTGATGAGGAGGCCACAAGAGAAGAAGGTGGAGAAAATTTTGTTCTCTCTATGCAGTTTCTTGAGGGCAAGCAACATGTGGGAGGGGAGGACTGTAATGTTCCCAATTTTAGCCTCAAGCTAAAATGGAACATTATAGTGGCATATTTTTATTTTGCTTAATAAAATGGGTAAGGAGACACCTTAGCCCACTTTAGATGAAGAAATAACACTCCTCATGTGAAAAGGAAGAGAATAAAGAAGCTGAAATAAAAACCAAGGGTGTGAATGGAACCCATCTCACTTGATTAGTTACCTTTGACTAAAGTCAACAACGCTGCCCAAGGAGGAAGAGGCTTCCTAGAGAAGTTGCGCAGTTTTGGAGGGAGGACACTCATGTGAGGGTGGAAACCCTAATTGGTTGGATCTTGGTAGAGAAGAGTTCCTTTTATTTATAAGGAGGAGATGGCAACCCATTTTCATTATGTTATGGTTTAGAGTTTCAGACTTGGGTCTGAAAGCTTGCATCCCCGGGCTGTTTAGCAGGGTGATGGTGCCCTCGGGAACTAGGGTGTTCCCGGTCAGGAATCCCTACCTCTTCCTCAAGGAAGGATGATGAATGAGCTTATTTTCCTCAATCCGAAATTGGCCACAACTACTACCATCAGCTACAACGTTATTTCTGCAGCAGAGAGGACGTTGTGTTGCTGGGGGCAGCAAAGGAGGAACTCATGGAGTCTCTCTTTTCTTGTTTTCTTCAGTGGAGGAGTGATTTATTCATTGGAGCAGCTGCAAGGAGGATTCTCGGGCTTGATTTCAGATCAGTGGCATGAGGCCACACTTCCATCATCTCCCACTACGCAGTCCATGTGGGAAACTGCGTTATTTTGGAGGAGGCAGTGAAAGAGGGGTTTCTGAGCTCATAAGGAGGAGTGTTTTTGAGACAAAGGGATCAGCCCTTTGCTTGGAGACATTATCAGAGGAGGGAATACAAATTTCAGATCAGCCACAGCCTCATTCATATTTTGTATCAGTTGCAGTGATAACTCTGTTGTCATATTTTTGTATGTTCCAGCATTTCTAGCAATCTTTCCTAGATTGGCTAGAAATCTTGTATTTCAGCCCATTCTTTGTTCTTGGGCTATTTTCTTGTACCTTTCAGACAAATTTGTATTTCATACATGTTCAGTAGCTGCTTCACTCTTAGATACTGCACATTCATGGTCTCTCGACATTCTTTATAGTTGCAGCAACTCCGACATTTCATTGTATATTCATTGGAGCTTGGTTCTATTGTATGAGGGGCTCTTCCCTCTTCTATTTCTTGTATATTTGCTGAATAATATCATATTGTTGGTTGTATATCATTTCCCTCTCATGATGTATTCATATTTGCAGAGTTCCATGGTTATGTTCATATATTGCTGTAAGCTCTCTAAATGAGCATTGTTTTAGAGATCTAGTTTGGGAGATATGAATAACCCATCTAGATGTATTTCTTTGAGCTGATATTCTGTAGGGGAGTTGTATTAGAGATGTTCTAGGGAATACTAGCAGTGGTTTGCCTTATTTATGCAGTGACTTCCTTATACAACGTCCTCAAGGACCCTGTAGCAGAAATTCCTGAAATGGAAATATTGCATATCCATAGACAGAGTCTGTGAAGGGCCAGCTAGCTTCTGGATCTCACACTGAAGGTGACATACTTGGTAAATGCCCCAACAATCAATCTCTGGAATGGACTTGTGGTCTTTCTATAGAAGTAATTTTGGAATATCTTAAGATATTCCCGATGGAGCAGCAAGTTCCAGATTTGGAATATTACATGGTTGTTGATATTGATACTACTGAGGATACATATACTAAGGTGGCTGGGTTCCATTACCATATCCCCTCCAAAATTTTGCAGGTTGAATTTGATATTGTTGTGGTGGCCAAGCCTGCCATGGTATTGGTGTATTCCATGAATTTTGAGGATACTGAAAATTGTGAGGGTTTTGTTGAGGGACTTGTTGAGGTATTCTTGGTTGCCAAGGTATCCTTGGTGCCATATAGTAGAGAGAATCTACTCCTTGAACTTCTTCTCCTTGCAATTATTTTAATTTGGGACAATTTTATTTTGCGTGATTTTATGTGCATAGTCCACACACTTGTATACCTTGCAAAGGACATTCCCTGAGTGGATGTTTTTTCTTACACTTTGGGCAGAATATTACTAAGATTTCATCTTGTTCTTCTTTATTTTTCTTAGCTTTCAAGACATCTACTTGTGTTCCCAAAGTGTTCAAGAGATATGTTTTAAATTTTTCTAGTAAAATTCCTATCTCTTCTCTTGTTACTGCACTTTCTGTAGATTTGGAAGCTCTTGATGAAATATCTCTCTTTCCACTCTTTGCTCTTCCCCTAGAGTATTTATGACAAGGTTCAACAATTTCTTCAAATGGTAAATTAGGGATGTCTCCTTTTCCCATCACATTAAGGATGTCTAAATACTCATCTCTGATACCTTTAAAAAATATAGTATGGATGGTGTCGAGACTTACAGAATGATGTTTGGATTTATGTAAATTGTAAGGAAATATTTCCAAGTATTCTTCCAAACTTTCGTCTTCTTGTTGTGTCATTATAAAAATGTCTTCTTTTGAGTCTCTAGCTCTACAGTAAGATTAATACTTTTTAAGAAATATTTTCTTCATTTCATCCCAAGAAGAAATTGTATGTTCTCCTAAACCCATAAACCATTTCAAGGTTGCTGCTTTTAGAGTAGCAGGAAAAATTCAAAGCTTGTGTGTATCATCTATATATCCATAAGTTCTACACAAGATATCAAATTCGAACATGAATGCATCAGGATCTTATGTTGACATTCCATAGAAATTAGGCATTACAAAAGGTGGAATAATTTTCATTTTTATTTCTTCTCCTAATATTTCTCTTGCATCTAAGATTGGAAATCCAAATATACTTTCTTGATCATTGTTATTTTCTTGCTCATTTTCTTGTGTTCTTCTATTTTGATTTTCTCTTCTTGCTTCTTCTTCTATCTTTCTAAGTTCTTCTGCTCTTCTGTCTTCCTCTGCCTTTTTTTCTTCCTCAATTTTTATTTCTTCCTCTTGTTTTCTTCTCCATTCCCTTTGTTTTATTTCATATTCAAGCATTTGTTCAGGAGTCATGTTTAGCCTATTTGATCCTTCTCCTTCTTCAACCATTTCTTATTCAGAGATATGTATTGTTTCAATATGAGGTTGATTTTGTATTTCTTCCAATACTTTAATTTTTTCAAAGACAGGTTGCTCTAGTTTTTCAACAACTGGTTTTCTTATATCTTTTTGTTTCCCTAAGGAAGGAGGTTATTTAGGTGATTTTTTTCTTTTTACCTCCAAGGCTAACAAGATTTGTCTTTCAACTAAAGTTAATCTTTGTCGTGATCTCTGTTTTTCCTCTAACTCTTCTATAGTAGGCCTTCCAGCAACTAGTGTTGTTAGTCCTGTAGATGAATGAGTTGTTGGGGGGTTTTGTTTCACAAATCTACCCTTCTGATATCTATCTCTAGGCATATGAAAACATAACTTAAAATAAAAACTATGTTTTTGTTGTTTTTGATGATTTTATATTTTATATTTTTATCTTTTTATCACCCTAATTAACCGTTTTGAAATATTCTTCCTCGACAATGGCGCCAAAATGTGAGGTTGTTTAACAGGTAAACAATCACAAGTATTTATTATCAATCCGGGCTAGTAGGACTTAAAAGCATCCCCAAAGTATATGGGTTTCAGTTATGATCAAGTTTTATAAGATGATTTATCAATGATTAAGGAAATGCATATTACAAATATTAATCTAACTTAAATAATTTCTAAATTCAAGTATGCAATCAGAAGCAGAATAATCTCCTAACTTAAGACATTTGTTTGTCCTTCTCTAACAAGATTACTTCATGAATTAGAAATAAAAAACTACTAGTTGAGAAATAGATTAAGATGCATGAAACAATAATTGAAGAGGATTTTAACTGAAGAGGTCCTACTTTTCCTTCATCATAGATTCATTCATCAATAAAGCTATTGTTAGAAAACAATAATTCAGAAAACCATTAAAAACATGAAAAGATGAATTCTAGCTTAAGATCTTTACTCAGATAGAAAGAATGTTTAACTTAAAAATGTGTTTGCCCTTTCATATGCAGAATAAGAATGATAATTAGATTCATCAACACTCGTAAATCATCAACATAAATCTAATAAAAAATTTAAGCATAAACAAACTAATTCATAAACTGCAACTACAAATAAACTAGGAAGTGCACTTAGCTCTGTGTGGGGGCCCTCCACCCTTACCTCGCACACTGAAGGTGTTTTCAGCTACTTAAAACTTCATTCAATCAATCAGCATATAGTAGTAGCAAATGGAATAGAAAATATCTTCAATTAAGTCTCCAAAGTCTCAGAAATAATAATGTTAAGTCATACGATTTCTACATATCAATGCCTTCAAGGCTTGGGGCTTAAATAGATAAAATATATAAAAAATTCATCTAAAATGCCTCCTATAGCCATGGCTATCCTTATCTTATCCAATCAGGTCAAATCCATCCATTAGATCCATCAAAATATGTAAAATCTCATAAAAGAATAAAATTGACCTAGTTCCTAGGGATCCTCCATAAAAACAGGTCATGTTTGACCACCTTTGACCGGGCCTATTAAAGCTCGGTTTGACTGAACCATCAGGTGTACACTTAATCTTAGTTCCCAAGATTTCTAGAAATATATCCATCTTGAGCCCAAGTGTACTGCAAATATGCAAACCATGAGGACATTACGGGAATTTCAAATGATGTCCAAAAATGCACTTAAAATTCATTTTTTACAAAACCTTCTAAGAATTGAAAAAAATAATTTAAATACCTGTATGTGCATTTATTGGTCAAAATAAGGTGAATATTATGGTGCATAGATGGATAGTATGGAAAATAAGATGTATTTCATAAACAAAAAGAGATAAAAAATGAGGGCCAACACTGCAGCTGTGATGATTAATGATGGTTACCCATTAAATTTTGACAAGATAAAGATTGAGGCAGGAGGGAAAACCAAACCAAAAAAAAATAACGCAATATTTTCAGCACATGATTTTCGGGTTCCGTTACTGGGCAATTTAAGTCTAAATTGAAAAATCTGGAACATGGGTTTTTTGCAGAACGACATCAATTATATCCCATGTGGGAATTTATGCAAAATTTTGATCCATTTTGGAGATATCCTCAGTTCTCTAAAGGGTATATCTTCATATTTCAGGATGAAAAATGATAGAGAAGTGATGTACATATGATAAATTTCTTGCATTGCTCAAATTAATCTAAGGCAGAATGGTGATGCATCACATTGATGCATTGGATCGTGGCCTGTGTAAAACAATTTGTAAAGGTTGTGGATAAAATTAGGTTTATGAAGAGTTTTGGATCTATTACAATATGTGCGAGAGGAAAATTTATTAAAATGACAATCCCAGCTGTGGTTTAATTAATAAAGTGTTGTTAATTTTGTTTACCTCTACTCATCATGGTCCTTTTATTCAAGTCAATATCTTATTGTCAGCAATTTAATTCAGTGTTTTGGGCCAAAGATCAAGCACTTGGGAGCAAGACAATTTCAGGGAAAGTATATCCATGCTAGCATTATCAAAAGGGCATTTAAAATTAGTATATTCGTTGGAACTTCCCTGCTCATGATGTATGCCAAATATAGTAACAAAGAATATGTCTGCAGTGTGTTTGTCAATGCGTAAAAGAAATATAATCATATGGAACGCAGTGATTTCATGATCTGCCCAACATGGGGAAGAAAATAAGGGATAAATCTTATGGTGTCATCTTTCTGTGTGTTTTGTCTGTGTGCAACCATGTAGGTTTGGTAGATGAAGTTCTTGGATCACACATGCAAGCTAACAGTAGAAAAGAAAAGTCACATCCAGGGAGTCTTTGTTCACTAAATTTGAAAGTAATCGAATTTCTCTCCTGGACTTGGCTTTGAAAAACCAACAACGAATGGCTGACGTTCACAGCACTGAGTGTCAACAATGATGTTTAGTAAGAATATATGACCGAGCTACTTCAATGAAATCATATGTATAGAAAACAATACAAGTGGCAGAACATTCCAAAATCAGTTCTAAGGCAGCGAGACAAAATCAACAATGCAACATTCCATCAACCCCAGTCATCAACCGAAACATGCAAAAATAGCACCAACATGCTCTTGCTGAAGTAAAATTATCATGCAGCTTCAAGAATTTAGAAATTATTTTGAAGCCTTATCTGATGATAGTTCTTCTGATTTCCGAGTTGTCAGATCGAGCATTTCAAGGCACAAAATCATTGACAGTTAAAGGATAGATGACATATGGAAACAACAAATCAAAGTTTCCATTGGTATATTATGAGGATCACCTTCATATTTTCAAACAGTCAATCCAATAGTCAAAGAATCCATTTCCAGAATGGGAGGCAGAAGATTTTCCAACAACTCAAAGTATTCTGCAGTTTTCCAGAGATATTTTTATTTTTAGTAAATTTTTTAGGATTTTATTCCATAAATATTGTAACAAATTTAGAGATATATTTTATATATTTGATCATTTGTAATAACAAGGGTGGGATTTTGATGCAAAAACTCTATACTTTGTAATAGCTTCTCTTGTTCAATTTCTAATGAAAGCCTTCCGGCTCCAGTTTCTGACAGAATTTTGTGTTTCTAGTACATTTTTCTAGTATTTCCATATATGTTTTCTGCACATGTTCCAGAGTTTCATAAAATACCTGGATATGAATAGATTGAATTTCAATCTCTCTGAAATCTCTGCCAAACTATTAATCATTGAAATAAATTAGTATATTGGATTGTCTGTCTGAGATAGCTCTTCTTTGAACTACTTATTGTTTGCCCTTCTATCTTCTCTTAAATATGTTTTTTTGGACTATAGAAATCCTCTACATGCATCCAAATCTCCCTAGTTGTTAAGTATTCAATCTGGCTACTCAAATTATTAGGAATCTCCTTGCATTCTTCTGTCAAATTCTTATACAAATCAAGTCGTTCTGTCAGGCTGGAAGCTGACACGTTCAAAAGGGAGCCTGTGAGAGAGGTATTTAATAATTATTAAGGATTGTCATTGATATCCAACCACCCCCAATTAAAACCATAAATTTAGACATTGTCCTTCAAAGGCTGTTGTTCGGTGATAGCGAAAAACGTTAAACAAGGCATCATAATTATTGAGGGAGCCCCCTCTGGTTCAAGGGCCCACTTGAACCTAAAAACTGGTTGAGTTGGTTTCATGGTGTAGTTTTTGCAGCCAAGGAATGCCTATGGGAAACAAGTACAACATTTGGCACCATCGCTGGGGAGCGAAGTAACAAAGATATTTTTCCCCAGAGTATGATAAAGTTTAGATCTATTTATTGCTAGTGAACAAGGAATAGGCACTACTATTGGTTGCATTATTTTTACCTGCGACTCCACTTTTTCATATGTAAATTCCACTGGGAAACCGATCCCACCATTTTAAAATTTCAATTGCTTTTACTGCTATGCCAGGTTCATTGATACTTGAATTCAGTAGTATATGTTTTCCCCTCTTAGCCATGATCAAAAATATAACATGTCTACAGAGGAAGCAACTTTTAAAGTAAACGTGTGAGTATAATTTTTCCATGGGAGTTTATGTTCATATTGTATATCTTATTCAGATTTTCAGCTCTTGGAAACGTGGTTTTTCAATAAATCCACTCTACACTTGGTTACATTGGAAAGCATATTTCACCTAACAGTGTAAAGTTTCTAGTTCAGTTAGATAGAGATGTGGGGATTGAATAGATATTCAGAGTTTCAGTATGCAGTAGATCAGCCTTTTCATTGGTTAATGAATGGTGTGAGTTGAAGAGTACATGATAGATCAACTTATATTTTTCGTATTTAGAATTTTTCAATTTTTAGATTTCAGTATGAAATAGTATCTGAATTAGTGCAGGTATATGATCGCATTTCATAGTTCCAGGTTGTAGTCTACACTAGCAAGCTATTCAAATGATAAGATTGATCTATGACGATTGCTTATGTTTTTAATTTTAGGCATACAAATGCTTGACGGTTTGTAGTACGAATCCATGTCTAAAAATTTGCAGCATGAGGATTATTTGATTTTAAGCAAGTTGTTAGGCAGTGAGTGAGAAATTATTTTCAAGCGCAGTGTTTAAAGTTCTGGATTTTTCTTTCTTCTTTATATTCTTTCTGCTACGAATAGTTAACAATGAATAGAGGATTTATCTAGCTAACTGGTTAGAGTGGTCATATTTTAAGTTAAAAGTAACAAATAAGGATTGCAGTGTTTCAGTTGGGAGTATCTATTTGATTATAGTATATTGCAGCTTCAGGTCATAGGTTTATGGTATGACTCCATGCCCAACACTAAAAATCAACTGGTCTACTACTTTTCTGCATCCCACAGGGAGAAGCAGTGCCCATTGGAGCCAATGTTGTAACATGTTTTGGCACACTAAAAAAAATTAATTTTCAATGAAAAATTGCCAATTTCCTTATGGGCTAAACGCTGAGGGCATATATAAATTTTCATGGCCATATGATTGCTCAGCCATCTTGGATAATTTTAAATATTTAATTTTATTAAAAATATAAAATTATATTTTTATTAAAATTATTGTTATTTAAAATATGTAATTATTAAAGTGCAATAAATATCGATCATTTTTTAATGGTCAAACGTTAACACATAAATATCAATGGTCCCCATTCAATTTAGGACCCCTCAGGGTCATTCGAGCTTTAACAGTTGGGGTGGGGGGCGGGGGGGTCTGAAATTGGTTGTTTTGAAAAACAACTCTTGGCCACGTGTCAAAAATTGCAATAGTTCGCACCCCCCAACTACAAAATTTCTTACCAGCAAAGACCCCCTTTGAAATCTACTCATGGTTTTCAATAACAACACAAGGTTAAAGTGGAAATACAATCTTGTGTGGCCATGGGTCAGATGCACAATATATATCTTCGCCATAAGAATGACAGACATACAAACTAATGGCTTGAAATGTTCTTAATTCCTGTAGGTACTGACCCTCTACTTCCCATCCTTGCAATCCACCATGATCCATCGTTGCAGGGAAATTATCTAAAGGAATTTAACCCATCACAATTTGGTGTGGGAACTGCAAAATCCATATATCTTCCATTCGCATTTTTGTCGTTTAAAATTGGTGCAAGATATCATTCAAGAGGCAAATATTGTCATTTGTACCATAGGTATCACCCATTTGGTTCATAATGACTTCCTGAAGCCTGGAGCTGTGATGATTAATGATGGAATAAATCCAGTGAAGGATCACAATAGCAAAAGAGGTTATCCATTATATTTTGACAAGATCAAGATTAAGACGGAAGGGAAAACCAGACCAAAAAAAAAGGACACAATATTTTCAGCACATGATTTTCGGGTTCCATTTCTGGGCACTTTAAGTCGACATTGAAAAATATGGAACATTGTTTTTTTGTAGAATGACATCAATTATATCCTATGTAGGAATTTTTGCAAAATTTTGATTCATTTTGGAGATATCCTCGATTCTCTCAAGGGTATATATCGACATTTCAGGATGAAAAATTACAAAGAAGTGATGTACAGAGGACAAATTTCTTGCATTGCTCCAATTAATCTAAGGCAGAATGGTGATACATCACATTGATGCATTGGATCATGGCCTGCGCAAAACAATTTGTGAATTTTGTGGAGAAAATTAGGTTTATGAAGAGTTTTGGATCTATTATGATATATGCAAGGGGAAAATTTATTAAAATGACAATCCCAACTTTGTTTTAATTAATAGAGTGTTGTGAATTTTGTTTACCTGTACTCATCATGGCCCTTTCATGCAAGTTAATATCTTATTGTCAACAAGTTATTTCAGTGTTTTGGGCCAAAGATCAAGCACCTGGGAGTGAGACAATTTCAGGGAAAGTATGTCCATGCTAGCATTATCAAAACGACGTTTAAAATTAGGATATTCGTTGGAAATTCCCTGGTCATGATGTATGCCAAATATAGTAGCATAGAATATGTTTGCATCGTGTTTTTCAAAATGCATAAAAGAAATATAATCATATGGAACGCAGTGATTTCAAGATATGCCCAACATGGGGAATAAAAGAAGGGATAGAACCTTATGGCGTCATCTTTCTGCGTGTGTTGTCTGCGTGAAACCATGTAGGTTTGGTAGATGAAGTTATTGTGTCACACATGCAAGATGACAGTAGAAAATAAAAGTCACATCCAAGGAGTCTTTGTTCACTAAATTTGAAACTAATCGAATTTCTCTCCTAGACTTGGCTTTGAGCAACCAGTCACAGATGGTCGGTGTTCACAGCACTGAGTGTTAGCTATGATGTTCAATCAAAAAATATGACCAAGCTACTTCAATTAAATCATCTATATAGAAAACAAGACAAGTGGCATAACATTCCAAAATCAGTTCTAAGGTAGCAAGACAAAAGCAACAACGCAACATTCCATCAACCTTGGTCATCAAGCGAAACATACAAAAATAGCACCAACATGCTCTTGGTGAAATGAAGTTCACACATAGCTTCAAGAATTTAGAAATTAGTCTGAAGCCTTATCTAATGATAGTTATTCTGATTTTCATGTTGTCAGATCAAGCATTTCTAGGCACAAAATCATTGACAATTAAAGGATAGATGACATATGGCAGCAACAAATCAATGGTTCAATTGGAAAATTCTGAAGATCACCTTTAGATTTTCAAACAGTGAATCCAACAGTCAAAGAATCCATTTCTAGAATTGGAGGCAGAATATTTTCCAACAACTCAAATTATTCTGCAGTTTTCCAGAGATCTTTTTATTTTTAGTAAAATATTTAGGATTTTATTCCATAAATATTGTAACAAATTTAGAGATATATATTATATATTTGATCATTTGTAATAATAAGGGTGTGGGATTTTGATGCTAAGACTCTATACTTTGTAATAGATTCTCTTATTCGATTTCTAATGAAAGCCTTCCAGCTCTAGTTTTGACAGAATTTTTTGTTTCTACTACATTTTTCTAGTATTTCCATATTTTTTTTCCGCACATGTTTCAGAGTTGCATAGAAGACCTGGGTAAGAATAGATTGAATTTCAATCTCTCTAAAATCTCTTCCAAATTAGTAATCATTGAAAGAAATTAGTATATTGGATTGTCTGTCCGAGTTAGCTCTTCTTTGAGCTGATTATTGCTTTCCCTTCTATCTTCTCTTAAATATGTTTTGTTGCGCTTTAGAAATCCTCTACATGCATCCAAATCTCCCTAGTTGTTAAGTAATCAGTCTGGCTTCTAAAATTATTAGGAATATCCTTTCTTTCTTCTGTCAAATTCTTATAAAAATCAACTCGTTCTATCAGGCTGGAAGCTGACACGTTCAGAAGGGAGCCTGTGAGAGAGGTATTTAATAATGATTAAGGATTGTCATTAATATCCAAACACCCACACCTAAAACCATAAATCTGGCCATTGTGCTTCAAAGGCTGTTATTCGGTGACAGTGAATAGCGTTAAACAAAGGCTCATAATTATTGAGGGAGCCCCCTCTGGTTCAAGGGCCAGCTTGAACCTAAAGACTAGTTGAGTTGGTTTCCTAGTGTAGTTTTTGTAGCCAGGGATTTCCTACACGAAACAGGTACAAGAAGATACCTATGGGTTGGAGGATCTCACGCACTCTTCTTTGTATCATATATTTGGACCAGAATTCAATTAGCCCCATCAATCTTAGAATCTGATCCTTCTATCTAATCTTGAGTCACTCCTATGTTGCTACGGTGTTTGAGGCTTAAAAACGAATGGAATGGATCATTGCCAAGGAAGATATTCGTGATTCTATCTGTACATGAGCGTTTATCTAATTATTTTAGTAGAAATGATTCCCTCAAGCTTACCTCGCTTTGGATTCTCTATCTCACTTCCATCTAATAATCTAGATGCCGCTAATGGCGTCTCAAGATGTGGGCTTTCTCATTCTGATGGTTGTATTAGGAGGTTCACTTGAGCAGAGAGAATACTTGACCTGTAGGCTATATTAATATTCAATAATATGGTAGCATGTTACTATGACCATATTGACCATGTAACGTAGATGATATGTATGTTTCCTTCGTTCATTCGGAGCGATTAGTTAATGTTAGGTGTCAAACGATACATGGATGGATAATTGGGGGAAACCAATTCAAAAGACATAGGTAGGTGTTTGCTTGCTTCTCCTCCTCTAGCATCTTTCTAGTATACCTTTCATTATAATATCCTGCACTAGCCATTGGGGAGAATTTTGAATCATGAGCCAATCAGAAGCACTAGGAAGAAAAGCAGAAAAGGAAATCCCCACATCAACCCCAAGCTAGTCCCTTTAGCCTTAGCCGATGTTCGTATCAAAGTTGACTGATTATCCACTAGCTTTTATAAATAGGGTCAATGAAGGAGGGAATGAGATGGGACTATGATCGTTTCAGCCAACTAATAGTACCATAGTATATTCTATAGATACATTGAAACCATACACCTATTGATGAGCCCCCTAGGGGAGTTGTAGCATTGGTGAGGTCAGAGTCGTAAACCGAGGAGTTAGGTAGAGTGTGATCAATTATTATTTGTGAATTGTATAACGAATAATAGGTACAAACTCAATTAGTGGGTCGTGAATAAACAATATAGTAGTTATGTGTGTTATTTCCATGGAATAACCAATTTAGAGTGAAGCAGTGGATAAATGGTTGTTGATCATCCTTCGATATTCAATAATGGAAAACATGAGTTTGAAGGGGGAGTAAGGAAGTGAACCGAAATTTTCATGGTGTGAAAGAATTCATTGTTTTTGGATCCACCAATCTCATAAGGATGGGACAGACTATTGTATAATTGTTTGGGAATGCATCTATGAGAGCCACGAGAACATATGACGAATGAGAGGGGGTCTCGTCAACTAGAATGAATTTGGTAAGAAGGTTGGTTGGCAGCTGAGAGAAAATTGAATGCCTTTCGGATGAGCCTGGATATAAGACTTGTTGCCTTGGGGATATGGAACAATGCAAGATCCCAATCCCACCCAATCATGAATGAATAGCCTTACATGGTAGGGAAAGGGTTCGTTTCCTTTTTTTGCCCCAATTGTGATGATCTTACTACACCAATTTGAATGATAATAACTACCAATGCGATTAGTCCACATATCCCTAGCCAACCTAATAAATAGAGAAACCTAAATGGACGACCACCAACATAGATGTATTCCACCCTCTTCTTACCATACCATACCATACAAATAATACAATTGATGCTAAGATGCTCATTCGTTAATTGATCGAGGTGCCTATTTATCAACATTGATCCATGGATGGAATAGAAAATACTGACAGATGCAGAATGATTGATGAATGGATTTGTCGTTGTAGTATGATCACTCGACAAAAAAAGATAGGGCCTTTACTGATTCAGGCCTTGGGGATTTCATCACCCTGAGTTTTGACTCTTTGGAAGAGTCAATATGCTTATTGTTTCTTATAGATTCATAGGGAATTTCTCATTGATGATGTGTGATTAGTTGGCTTTAGGTTGATACTATTGGTTTTTATGTCACATTGAGTACTTCAAACCAAAATGAAAGGGTGGTTGATCAACGAAAATAACCCAACTATTTTGGCAGTGAATACTATCAACTTTTTTCACTACATTGTATCCTTTATATTTCCACGTTCTTACACATCTTCCATCCAATCTTTCAATCTAGATATTAGTTGAAACCAAGCAATGACCATACTCTCATTATTGGCCACATTCTAGCCGATTTTTTTACCACAAAATTGGATGACTATATATCTAAATGGGTAGAGAACAAGAAGCTTTGGATAAATCCCAAGTAGTTTTTGGAAGGAACTGCTACATTTGTGACCATATTTTGACTCTTGCATCCATTATTGAGGAAGAAAATGTAATTTTTATTTCTTCTTTGTCAATTCTGCAAAGCCCTTGACATAATTGTAGGGTACTTGTTTTCTAGGCTCAAAGTTTGGGGCTTCTAGACTTGGTGATCTCACTCACTAGTTGTGACTCTTTATGAGTTTCTTATTAGCCAGGGTTGTACCAAGTTGGTAACACAAATGACAGGCATAATACCATAGGAGTTGATCCATTGTGACCATCCTTACCCACACTCAGGCTTTATATTTATGAACTCAAATATATAATCTCCAAATTTGTGTACGGGTTATTGCATGCTTTTTAGGATTTCTATTGCCATTTTCTTATTTGTTGATGACATAATTCTGTTATCACATTTAGTTGCAGCCCTCCAAAATTAGTTTGACACTTTGAGTTCATTTTGTGATGATAAAGGCTTATTGGTCAATCTTGGTAAGAACAAGATTATGGCATTCAATATGTTGAAAGATGAGGTACCCAACACTACTCTCACCTATAAATGGAAATTGGTGGTAGTGGTAACATCATACACCTACTTAGTAGTAGTATCCTTCGAATCATCATTTATCTTGACCCTAGAACAAGAACCCAGAGTGAGAAAGAAGTACGCAATGGTAACAACCTTAGAAATACTATATTGAAAATTTCGATTTTAGGATCAAAATGCTAACATTTGCATCTTTCACACTTTGGTGCCATATCTACTTTATGGATGCAAATTGTGGAGCCCATATTTAAGGAAAACATGTCAAAACATTATTGAAAGGGTTCTTATCATCATGTCATCAAAGAATATTCATGCCAATAAATGGTTTCATACTCTATCATTTTAGTTGAGTTTGGTGTTTTTCATCTCTTCACCTCTATTATTTTCCAAGTTGTAACCATCTTGCATAGGTCTCAGTACATGGCCGACTCTCACCATGGCCGTAATATTGATCTGTATCTTTCTACATAGCCCTCTTCACAGCATGCTAGTAATCAAGGTGTCGAGACTAGTTGGCAACCAGATATTCTTCACTTCTCTAACTCATCAATTTAGATAACGAGTAGACCTCTCCCTTAAAGTTCTCCATCGTTGCCTCCTATCAAGCACTATGAGAAATATTAGTAGATTCCTTAGAGCCGAAATTTTGATAATTATTGGTGTAATATTGACATGTGGTCACAAATCACTCATATGTATCATTAATGTATTTGTAAACATGACTAAGGCCATCCCTTAATCACATACTAGGGTGTGGTTAAGGCCAACCTAGTGAAACATGTACACATAGGCTCATTAACCCATTTTGAGGGTAGCACCCTAATTGAGTTGTGTATAAATACACCACAACTGTCATTTGTATTTTCTCATATTTTCATCTTCTTGATCTCTTTTGATAAAGTGTTGAATCCTAAGGGCATCTCGACATTGGTGCATTTCTTGTGATTGGAATTTTCTATTTTCAATGCACTTGTGCTCGGCTATTGTAGCACACTTGTGCTTGCCTTATTTGCCTATCTCTTTAGTGCACTAGGGTTTTTTTCTCTAGCATAATTTGATAGAGTTTTTGCAGAATGTGGGATTATCTTGGTTTCATTCAATTCCCTGTTGTCACTTGTGATCTCAACATAGTCTCAGAGCATGTGTGAAACTTACTCTCTCTATTCTTTAGTTGATCTGAAAGCTATTCACTGGTGGCATATCTTAAGTTCTCTTATGAACATAGAACTAGAGTTTTATTATAATATCATCTGATTTGGGGTTTTTTTCAAGGGTTTGTAGAATTATAAACTCTAAGGCTAGTGCCTCTCTTCTAGGGTTTTATTGGGCACTCCTAGCATATTTTGACCTTTCTTAAAGGCCATTGCCTCCTTTCCTAGGGCTACCTAGGGTTTGTTACCTTTTGGTTCTATAAAGGAGAAATACTGAAGACTTCATCCTCTAATACTTAGGCTTCTTATTACTATTGGACATTAGGTTCAACGCTCCCCGTGTGTTTCATGACATGGACTAACCGCCTCTCATGGATCCTAACTATGGCGATTGTAGCGGAGACTAATGCCTGCAGTTTTTGGTCTAACAGAAATCGCGATTTCAACAATTGGTATAAGAACAACAGGTCTCGAGTTTGAAACTCACCCGGCTCGCATTAGGGGGGATATTGTTGGACATTGGTTTCAACGCTCCTCGTGTTTTTCGTGACATGGACTAACTGCCTCTCGTGGATCCTAACTCTGACGATTGTAGCGAAGACTAATGCCTACAGGTTTTGGTCTAACAACAATCGTGATTTCAACACTTGTTGTTTCTAATCCTAAATGGATTCAAATTTTATGTTTCCCAAATTGAATGGGGACAATGATCATTCTTGGGTGGATCAAATCACTTCCCTTCTTCGAATTTTACGAAACCCTTCTTGTTGCTAGTGATGACAGTGAGGACCTAATATTTTTTAAGAACGATGAAGCTCTTGGGATGATCACTCTATATCTCGAACTAGATATGATTCATCATACCAAGGGAAACAAAGGTGTGAAAGTAATTTGGGACACCTTCAAGAGTCTCTTTGGAATTGTGAATATACTTATGTCAATCGATTCAAAATCAAATTGGAAAATAGAAAGATGGGTTACTTTTACATTGTCCGAGAATAGATTATAAGGTTTCAAAACCTGAAGTCTGACTTCATAACATTAGGAGGAAATCAAAATGAAAATCTCAAATATAACAGTTTCCCTGCAAATGCAGTACAAACCTAAGAACGACAATTTCCAAATAAAGCATACCTCCAGTGAATACTACCATGAAGCAAACCGAAGCATTGATCCTAAAGAGACCTCCAACACTGCCTGTCAAATTGACACTCCCAAAAGATGTGTTTAACTGTATCTGAATGGTGGACAACTTATTTATCAAGGGTGCTACAAATTATTTTCTTGGGGAGGTTTTCTCTAATCTGATTTAGCATAAAGTTATTTTGAGGTATAAGGCTTTCTCGGCACCTCCTAAATTTGAGCCTAAGAAGGGAAAAGGAGAACACTCAAAATCCTATAAAAAGAAAACACTCATATGCATCTAATTTCATAACGAGGGGAATCTCTTCAAGTATTTCCTTACTCATCTTCATAAAAATGAAGAGCTTATGAGATATACAGTAGGTTCCAAAGAGATTTTTGGCAAAAACGCCCTCTCACGGTTGAAATTTAGCATTGCACTTTGCATATTGGTCCTCCTCTTCTCAGCAAAATATTGTAGTGGGTTATGGATGTGATCCTGCAAATTGATGTGTTTGGATTACCTTTTTTGTTCAAGATCGATTGTTGGGGCTATATTGATTTTATGCCCTGATTTTGAGTTCAGAAAGGATATGTCTTTGGGATTGTATGGGGGATTGGATGGCTTCCTTCTTACTAGATGCATATTGGATTATTGGTGGTGAAATTAGTCTAGCTGAGTGGGATGGTGATTGGGGTGGTTGTGTTGGTTCAATGGTTAGTGGTGTGGAAAAGCAAGCTTGGATGAGGTCAATTTTATAAGGATTTTTTTGTGATGTCCTCCCACCCCTTAGATAAATGAATGCAGAGAAACTAACATATTATGATCAAGAAAATGTTATCTGTGAATCTCTCTCTTGCCATATATATCTTTCTCTAATCGGAGATGATTAAATTTCCCATGGTTTCTTTCTTTCTAACTTCCCCAAGTTCCCGTGCACGACAGAAGAGTATAAGGCCTTTTCAATCCATACCCGACGACGAGGCCTTTTTTCAGTAAGCCCACAGTAAGGCTCACAACTCGGCAAGTAGGTTTTCCTTCTACCCATACCACGCCTTGAGATATGGGAATTGAAATACTGAAAGGTGGCATCTGATAAGTAGCTGGTAATGACTACTTCCTGAACTTGACCTTTTCAAAGTGGGAAATTCATAGTGCAAAGGTGGTGTTGCCTATAGGGATGGTAAATTCTCCTCTATGAACCTAGAATCGAGGTTATGAGATTGCTCTATTTTCCTTGGAGTAGGGGGTGAGGTTACGAACCCACTCTCCGGACCAAAGAAGGGGGGAGGGGCCCAAAAATAAAGGGGTGAGGTTACGAGCCACTCAACTGAACACTAGGAGGGAGAGGGTTTTAACGCGAAATCTATCATATGGGTCTAGAGAAACTACTTCCACCGTTGCTACTTATGCTATAGCTAGGTATTTATATTGATATGCTTCTACTTCCTATGATTTTGTTTCCATTGTTACCCCTTGCTCTAGCTGCTTAAATGGATACGGGTGGGTCTGGATCAACTTCAATTGGTCAATCAGATAAATAAATAGTACTAGAACTGAATATGAAACTAGAGAATCCATAATTCGATCCTCCAATTTCTACTAGTTTGCCACCCACCTACAAGAGCTAGACCTTTAGCCTTATATCACCAACTTCATGAATTGCTTCATGGGGACAACTAGTCACAATCTTTCTCTTATCAGAAAGGATCAATAAACCTTACCCTTCTTCCCTTACTTATGTTCCTAAATAACTTCCCACCTTTAAATCTAGACAACATGTTAGCCTTATATCACTTTATGAATGGAAGCCCTTAGGATGTACCACTATAGACCTGCCAACATGGAATGGATTTGGATGGTATTAAACAACCTTACTTCCCTTTCTTACTTCCTTCAGCTTAGGAGCATGGATAAATCCCCTAACCCATTAGATGAAGCTAGGAAGGAATATCAGTAGGGAATGACACTATAGGATGATGGATGGGATGGGATTCTGTTAAGGTCCATCAAAAAACCTCATTGGATGGAGGATAGGAAAGCTTCAGACTCTAGCTAGGAGATGCCTAGACAGAGCTAGCTAGGAAATTCTTATCGAACCCTTTATGAATCTTAGGAGGTACGGGGGGCATCTATGTTGAACCCTTAGTTAAACTGAGATGGGGGGTGAGTCAGTTTAATACATTCATGAACTTTTAAAACTTTCCTTTAAACTTATTTACACCTTCATTTCATGATCAACTTATTATATAATGAAAAAAAAATCTTAATATGTGAGCAACAAGTATTAAGCATATTAAATACAGAACATCAACACCTAATCATCATGCACATGGACAATAGACATAAGTGGAAACCCATAAGGGAGAAAACCATATCTTATTGTTGTTGTGATGCAAGGCAAGCTCCAACTCCCTCTCACCACTGATTTTCTGTAGGCTCCAACCTACAGGAGGCTACTACCTCAAATTCTGCAAGCTACAACTTGCAAGGAAGCTCCAACTCCCATCTATTTTCTACAGACTACAACCCATAGGAGGCTCCTACCTCAACCATCTCCAACTGGACATCTATCAAGCTACAACTTGAAACGGAAGCACCAACTCCCATGTATTTTCTGTAGGCTACAAACCACAAGAGTCTCCTACCTCAACCAGCTACAACTAGACATCTATCAAGCTACAACTTGATATGGAAGCACCAACTTCCTCACTCTACAATAAAATCATATGTTGATTTACCTGGATATCAGCTATGTTTTCCTCCTTCTTCACTACTGCCCTTCCAGCCTTCAAATCTATTTCATATTAGCTCTGGATCTTCACATCATCTCTATCTTCTCTCTCTCATTATTCCTCTCTCTAACATTCTACAGCTCTCTTACCTTCTTCTTCTCTTTTCAATCCTGCATCTTTTTAACCTCTTCTGCACTCTTCAAATCTAATGCATCCTCTCTCTTTCTTCCTCTATTTTTCGTAACCTTCTGCACATGGATATTACTTATTTTATGGAGATACCTTCATGATTTTTTTCATTCTATATGGGAATATGAAGTGAGCATACATGACTCTTTCCTTTCACCCACTCATTTCTTCACTCAGCATATTCCAAATGTTACAACAATATGTACAATTATTAGTGTATCAAATGGAGTTTTTTTTTTCCTGGGAGACTTTCCTTTGCATCACAAACAATATAAAATAATTAATACATTTATAGTTGCAATCAATTATTTTACTCAACCCTTCCAGTTTCTAAGATTTGCTATGTGTTTGTCCTCTTTTTCTTGCTTTCCTTTTGTCTTTTCTGTTTATGCAGTTATATTTCAACTGTGTTGCATAACTGCCCTCTTTTCCTAACACAACCAATGTTGTTTCACTGTTTTGTACGAGGTCGGGTCATTTTACTTGCCTGAGCCTTTACTTGTTGTGTTCAGACTTTTCTTTTGTTACCTGAGTATTTTCTTCCACGTTCAGCCTTTTTGTTTGCCTTATTGCCGCAACACTGTTCTGCACGAGCTTCTTGGTCCTTTTTTATGCGTTCAGGTCATTTCTTTGTGACCTATTGGGTATGGCCCACATAAACTCCCTTTTAACACAACGGTATTTTCCTATTGGAGGGTCCCACTATACCTTGAACTAATCACATCTCATCGCAAATACTTACCTGCAAGTTTCCCACTCTATCAATAGTGATAAACCATAAACCATGCGATCTGCGATATTGCGTAGTGTCGTCACGTGCCCTTCTCCACTTCGCATCACATAAAACATATATTACCATGTGAACAACCATAAAAGTTAAAATCTATTTCTTGTGGGATCCGATGTTGCACAGGGTCGACACATGTCCCTCCACTTCGCATTGCAAAACTTGAAACTTCCCTTGCAGTCGCCTTACTGCTATCCCCTAAATGTTACGATGTGCGATATCACTTCTAAGTCACTACAATATTTTTCGTTGATTTGTCCTGGATCCGACGATCCACGCAATGTCCCCTCCGATTCACTTTGCATCACAAACTAATAATATTAACTTGCAAAAACTCTTAACCAATACTCCTATTTTCTGCGATATGCAGTATGCGGGCTAGGTACATGTCATCGTGCCACGTCACCCTGCGATGTCACCACCACAACACCTTGCCATGTCATCATAAATTACCTGCAATCTGTGGGGTTGGGGCCACGTCATTTTCCACATCAGCTTGCCACATCACTCTCACGTCATCTTGCCAAGTCATCATAAATTACCTGCGGTCTGTGGGGTCGGGGCCACGCCATCTGCCACATCAACTTGCCACATCATATCCACATCACTGCCACATCATATTGTCATTGCCCGCACTTCACATCACAACTTAAATAACTTATCGTGCAAAGGCTTATCACTAAACACAAAAATCGTCGATGTGTGATATGCGATTTAATCTCCGTCGTCCATCTCTCGCCTGCACTTTTGCGATCTAATCCTAACTGTCCACTCATCCTTCATGTGGCTCTTCTTCATCTCTTCTGCCCGCTCTGATCTTTGTCATTAATTCTTAATAATTTGAGTTTGCGATTTGATATTTTTTGTACGATCGCCTCCCTTGGAGTTCTTTTAATATTTCTCTGCCTTAATCGATTTTCCTTCTTTCAACTATCGCCGCTTCTTTTCATCTCCACTATCCTTCCTGAGATTTATTTAGTTTCTAAGTGCGCTGATCTCTCATGAGTTTGTTCTTCTATTCGATATTCACTCTGACTTGGGATTCTTATGCTTGTTGCATGCCTTTGCTGCTTCTCTGTTGCCTTCGCTGCCTCTGTTGCCTCTGCTTCTTTGCTGCTTCTATGAATCTCTCCTGAGCTTGTTCCTCTGGTTACTCATATAACCATTACATTGTCTCTAGCTCTCATTTGTTTCCTTTTCTACCTCTGCTGCCTCTACTTCTTTGCTTCTTTGGTCCTTGTCTGCCTTGCCTCTTAGCTGCATTCACTACCTCTGCTCCATTTGCTGCCTCTGTTGCCTTTGCTGCTTCTCTGCTGCCTTACTGCCTCTTTGACTTTGTTTCTTCTCTGTTGCCTTTGTTGCCTCTACTTCTTCGCTTCTTTGCACATTTTCTCCTTGTCTACCTTTTCTTCATGACTCTGCCCTTGCTCCTTATCTGCCTTAACTACTTTTTCTCTGCTGCCTTTCCTCCTTGTCTGCCTTTGCTTCACGACTATGTCTTTTCTCCTTGTCTGCCTTTGCTTTTTCTCTTTTGTTGCGTTTTCTCCTTTGCTACTGTTTCTCCTTGATAAAATTCTAATGTTTCTCCTCTCTGACGCTTTGCCTTAGATAATGATCTAATGTTGCCCCTTGCCTCTCTTTTATGCTTCTCCACTTAAATTTTGCCTTCTTTGCCTTATTTCTCCTTTATACTCTAGCTGATCCTGCTATGCTCCTTTGTTCTCAATGATAATTATGGTACTACTCCTTTGTGCTCCTTTTCCATCAATGACAATATTTCCAACAATCTCCTCCTTTGGCATTGATGGAAACACCTCCACCAATACTCCAATACTTCCTCCAGGAATTTCTCTTTCTTTCATTCTGAGAAGTTTCTTTATTCCTCTGCTTGCTTTTCCTCCCCATTTGACATCAATGGAAAAGGGTTCCACATTTCCCAGTGTAGATTCTATGTTCACATTTCCTCTCTATGAGTTGTATTTATGCCTTCTTCTTCTGAATTTATACCTTCTTGCTCCAGACTGGTGTACCAGAGTTGTTGGGAGAACACTTTGAAAATTATTGAGATTGCATGAATGGAGGGCGTGTCACCATAGAATGTTTTGTACTTATATCCCTTACTACTTGATAGAGGTGATATGTGCTAGACTGCTAACAGGGATAATACACTAACAACTGAAAGGCCCTTGATACTAATGTGAACACTGAGTCACACCAGAACTTAAAACTTATTGTAAGATTAAATAAGATATTTCAATCTGAGAGACCAAATGACTTTAATATTGTACAAAGTACTTTCAAAAGCAAACCCTTGAGGCTAGATACATTCAATGCATTGGTCAGTTGCACTTAGCAACTCTGCAATTTTATTTATAACATAAGGGGGTATGTATGTCAATGATTAACCTCTATTAATGGTGAAATACCATAAATTCCTTTCTGCTGAAGTAGGCTTTAGATGAATCAATAAAAGACTCTTGAGCTTCAAATGGTAAGATTAAAACAACTAGTCCTTCATACTTTAGATAATTTAACTGTTCTATCATGATGATCTTCAACAAAACATCTTCAAGTTGTTTAATTGAAATCTCAACAAATAGACTTCACACAGGTTTATGAATGATCTTAAGAAAGAGGCCTTGAAGATATATCTGTACTAACTTGAGGAAGGCATGCAGTTAAATCTAGAAATAGATACCACTTCAATGCTCAATATAATACTTCAAGTTTAAACAAGATAATGATATTTTAGCATTTTTATTGACCTTTTCATGCTTTAATAATGCAGATAACGTTGGGAATACTACCTTTATGTACTTCTACCATAATACTCTGATCCTGAGGACCTGTACCATGCCACTGATCCAATGATAACACTTGGTGTTCTGCTGATAGGCGGGCTGCTTGTTCCAAATACCAATTGATACTAATTTGATATTTCATGCAGTAATTTCACTTCAACTCGCACATGCACCCATAGTTAAGACAACCTTCATAGTTTCTACTATTGAGATCTCCACCGTTCTCAAAAGCAATCATCAATATACTGAATTTGATCTTGGAATCATTAGCCTTTTTCTTATTCTGTCATTATGTTTTAAAATAATGTCAGTGCATATTCTTTTCTAGGACTGCTCCAGAATCATTGTTGCTCTATATACACTTCAACTATTCTAACATAATGATCTTCGAGAAGACATATTCAATTTATTTACTTGGAGTCTACAAGGCTAGACCACTCATAGATTTGTCACTCATATAACTGTTTTCCTTCAACGGGACCTTCTAGTATATGAATTATGTAATGATATAATGATGATAAACACTTCTCTTACTCATCCTTCTTAATTTTGTTTCATTGTTAACTCTTGTAGGGTGATTTTAACCATTCCTCACTTAGTGTGTTGTTGTCTTCCTAGCTTACATGTTCATGGCCGATGTTCCCTCTACCATCATGGCTACTTGCTGCCTTATCTCCTTCCATCAACCTATTGGCTATTGAATTCTTTAGGTATCCTTCTTCCTCTATAGTTCTCTGTCAGAGGAATTTTCCTTTCCCTTCCTGAGATTTTAGTTGTTCTGATTCCAAGGATCTCTTCTTAGACTACTTTTATGGGGACTTTTTATGAACTGCTCTCCATCTAGGATGTTGCTTCTTATCTATTACTGGTTGGATATTTGCATTGCTTCCTAGAGCAACTCCCCCTGAGACTATGATGGATTCATTATGTTATTGAAGTAACAGGCTCCTCCTTTCTCTTTTCCTTCCATACTTTATTGGGGTTCTTCAAAATGCCTGCACTTATTTTTTATTCAAATTTTTGTCCGATTTGATTGTATTCCATCATCTGTCTAGAGTTATTTAATGTATAGGGCAGCTTACATTCCTTTGTTTTGTGACCAAGCTTGTGGCATGAATAACATCTTATTTTATGTAAGTAAGGTTGAGCTGATGTATGGAATTTTGTTCCCATTTTTTAACACAATTTACACTCAACATATTTATGTCCAAATTAATTGCATGGAAAACAATAGCCATGGAATCGATTAGTGTACCTGGTGAAAGGTTGTCCTCTACATTTGTTTTCTTGAGGTAGTCTTTTCATTTCCTGCATCTTTTTCTGGTTGGACTATATTTTCTTTGTCTTACAGTATGCCACAATATGTCTAGGTTTGTGGCAGGAAAAACAAGGGATACTTCTCATGGGAGGAAATAACCTCCTTTGACGTCTTCTGAATTTATTCAATTTATATTTAGCAGTGTATGATCCTTTTGCAACTGACTATTTCTTCATTTCGTTCTTTGTCATTTGAGGTTGTTGCTTGTTTCTGCTTTCTTCACTACCCATCAAGGTCTTGTTGGCTTCTAATTCTTTGGATCTATTTTGGGTTTCTTCGTTATCCTTTACAAATTTTACAAAAATTATATTATTGTTATCTTCTACCTTGGACTTACTAGTTTCTCCTTCATATCCTATCCCAGTCTTTATGAGAGGAGACCTTTGAGCATTTAGAATCTGGTCCAACTTTCCAGAGCTTTTCATTTTTGGAATATTCATAATTATTATAATTTGGGCCTTCTCTGATTTCATCCTAAGGCTTACCACCTCTTCTTCCAATCTTCCACATTCCAAACTTTTCTCTCTTATTTGCTGCAGTAGAGTGTCTTCTACTTTCCTTGCTTCTTCAATTTGTGCCTTCAAGCTAACAATTTCTTCCTTATCTTCATATTCTCTCTCTTCACATATTTGCACCAATGTCTTAAGGTTTTTGTTTTCATTATTCAATATTTCTATTTCAGTCAAGGTTGTGTCAAGTTTGGCTTTTTCCTCAACTCTAATTTCTTCATGGTACTCACATCCATTCACCCTAGCAGGTATCTCATTTGATTGACCTTTTTCCTTTTGAAAGGAATTTTTCTTCTTCTTCTGGTTTATCTTCTCCTTCTTGATAATGCATCCACTAGTGTCTCCTTCATGTATGAGATGCAATAAAGATCCTTTTGCAGAAGTTAAATCCATTATTGAATAAATATCCTTGTTATGAAGACTGTTATATATCACACATTTTTCCTTGGCATTCCACCATTGTTCTTGCAAAAAGGGAGAGTCTGTGCAGTAACCATCACATACAAGCTTCCATACCTCAGGTTCATAAGCCATTAAATCTATTTTAACCATATATCTCCATTCAGAAAAGTTTGTTGTATTCAACACGGGTACATTTTGATAGTCCATGACTCAACCATATCTCCTTCAATCTATTAGGCTTACACCAAAGGAACTGGCTCTGATACCAATTGTTGAACCCTTAGTTAAACAGAGAGGTGGGGGGGGGGGGGTGAATCAGTTTAATACATTGATGGACTTTTAAAAATTTCCTTTAAACTTATTTACACCTTCATTTCATGATCAACTTATTAAATAATGAAAAAAAAATCTTAATATGTGAGTAGAAAGTATTAAGAAGAATAAATATAGAACATCAACACCTAATCATCATGCACATGGAAAACCACATCTTATTATTGTTGTGATGCAAAGGAAAGATCCAAATCCCTCCCACCACTAATTTTTTGTAGGCTCCAACCTAGAGGAGGCTACTACTTCAAATTCTACAAGATAGAACTTGCAAGGAAGCTCCAAATCCCATCTATTTTCTCGCATGCTACAACCCATAGGAGGCTCCTACCTCAACCAGCTCCAACTGGACATCTATCAAGCTACAAATTGAAACGAAAGCACCAACTCCCATGTATTTTATGGATGCTACAACCCACAAGAGGCTCCTACCTCAACAAGCTATAACTGGACATGTATCAAGCTACAACTTTATATGGAAGCACCAAATTCATCACTCTACAATAAAATCATATACTGATTTACCTAGATATCAGCTTTGTTTTCATCCTTCTTCACTACTTCCATTCCAGCCTTCAAATTTGTTTCGTATAAGATCTGGATCTTCACAACATATCTATCTGCTCTCTCTCATTCTTCCTCTCTCTAACATTCTGCAGCTCTCTTACCTTCTTCTACTCTTTTCAGTTTTGCAGCTTTTTAACCTCTTCTGCACTCTTCAAATCTGTTGCATCCTCTCTTTCTTCCTCTATTTTTTGTAACCTTCTGCACATTGATATTACCTATTTTATAGAGATACCTTCATGATTGTTTGAATTCTCTATGGGAATATGAAGTGAAAAGACATGACGCTTGCATTTCACCCACTCATTTCTTCACTCAGCATATTTCGAATGTTACAACAATATGTACAATTATTATTGTATCAAATGGAGTTTTTCTTTGCTCGGTAGACTTGCCTTTGCATCACAAACAATATAAAATAATTAATACATTTACAGTTATAATCAATTATTTTACTCAACCCTTTCAGTTTCTAAGCTTTGTTGTGTGTTTGTCCTCTTCTGCTTGCTGTCCTTTTGTCTTTTTTATTTTTACAGTTATATTTCAACTATGTTGCATAATTGCCCCTTTTTCCCGGCTCAACCCATGTTGTTGCATTGTTCTATACGATGTCAGGTCCTTTTACTTGCCTGAGCCTTTACTTGTTGCTTTCAGACTTTTCTTTTGTTACTTGAGTCTTTTCTTCCACATTCAGCCTTTTCGTTTGCCTTACTGCTGCAACAATGTTTTGCACGAGCTTCGTGGTCCTTTGTTATGCGTTTAGGTCATTTATTTGTGACCTATTGGGTATGGCCCACATAAAATTCCTTTTAACACAACATAGTCCAATTTCGGCGTTTGTTCCACATACATATGTTAGTGATCAAACAACGCATATATGTTTAGAAATCAACTATGCATGTTAACATACATACTTTTAGCAATAAAACAACATGCACATAACATAAACAGACCGTATGTAAGTCTAAAGCAATGTGTAAACCCAAAAACAACGCAAATACGCAAGATTTTCCTACCAGAGGGTCCCACAATACCTTGAACCAATCACATCTCATCGCAAATACTTTCCTGCAAGTTTCCCACTCTATCGATAACGAGAGACCATAAACCATTCGATCTGTGATATTGCGCAGTGCTGCCATGTGCCCTTCTCCACTTCGCATCGCATACAACATATATTACCATGAAAACAACCTTAAAAGTTAAACCATATTTCTTGTGGGATGTGATGTTGTGCAGGGTTGACACGTGTCCCTCCACTTCGTATCACAAAACTTTAAACTTCCCTTGCGGTCGCCATACTGCTATCCCATAAATGTTGTGATGTGAAATATCGCTTCCAGGCCACTGCAATCTCCACCGTTGGTTTGTCCTGGATCCGATGGTCCACGCAATGTCCCCTCCGATTCACTTCACATCGTAAACTAATAATCTTAAATTTCGAAACCTCTTAACCGATACTCCTATTTTCTACGATGTGTGGTATGTGGGCCAGGTCCACATCATCGTGCCATGTCACCCTACCACGTCACTGCCACATAATCATAAATTTCCTACAATATATGGGGCTAGGGCCACATCATCTGCCATGTCACCTTGCCACATCACTACCATGTCATATCCACGTCATCTTACCACGTCATCCTAAATTACCAGCGGTCTGTGGGGTCGGGCCACGTCATCTTCCATGTCATCTTGCCATGTCACTCCCACGTCATATCCACATCACTTCCATGTCATATTTTCATCACCCACACTTTGCATCGCAACTTAAATAAATTATCGTGCAAAGTCTTAGCACTAAACACAAAAATCGTTGATGTGCGATATGCGATTTAATCTCTGTTGTCCATCTCTCGCCTTCACTTTTGTGATCTAATCTTGATCGTCCGCTCATCCTTCATGCGGCTCTTCTTCATATCTTTTTCCTACTCTAATCTCTGTCATTAATTCTTAATACTTTGATTCTGCAATTCGATCTTTGTCATCCGATCGCCTCCCTTGGAATTCTTCTAAGATTTCTCTACCTTAGTCGATTTTCCTTATTTCAGTTGTTGTTGCTCCTTTGCATCTCCGTTATCCTTCCTAAGCTTTATTTAGTTTCTAAGTGTGTTGATCTCTCCTTAGCTTGTTCTTCTATTTTCTATTCACTCCAACTTGGGATTCTTACTCTTGCTGCACGCCTTTACTTCTTCTCTGCTACCTTCGCTACCTCTCCTGCCTCTCCTTCTTTGTTGCTTCTGCGAATCTCTCCTGAGATTGTTCTTCTGGTTATTCATATAACCATTACATCATATCGAGCTTTCATTTGCTGCCTTTTCTACCTCTGATGCCTCTGCTTCTTTTCTTCTTTGCTCCTTTTCTTCCTTTATTCTTAGTTGCATTCGCTGCCTCTGTTGCCTTTGCTACTTCTCTGCTACCTTGCTGCCTCTATGCCTTTGCTGCCTCTCTACTGCCTTTGCTTGTTTGCACATTTTCTCCTTTTCTTCCTTTACCTCATGACACTACCCTTGCTCCTTAACTATTTCTTCTCTGTTGCCTTTGCTTCTCTGCTGCCTTTGCTCCTTGTCTGCCTTTGCTTCACAACTCAGCCTTTGCTCCTTATATGCCTTTACTTTTTCTCTTTTTTTGCCTTTTCTCCTTTGTTTCCTTTGCTCCTTGATAAATTTCTAATGTTGCTCCTCTCTGCTCATTTTCCTTAGATAATGATCTAATGATGCTCCTTGCCTCTCTTTTATGCTTCTCCACTTAAATTTTTCCTTCTTTGCCTTATTGCTCCTTTATACTTCAGCTAATCCTACTCTACTCCTTTGTTCTCAATGATAATTTTGGTACTGATCCTTTGTGCTCCTTTGCCATCAATGAAAATATTTCCAACAATCTATTCACCCTTTACTTACAGAGCACACTTTCTAGTTGTTACTTTACTTAATACTGCCCCTTCGCTATAGTCGACAAAGTGATGCCCGCCAGGGAATAAAAATAGGAACAGATAGGCATGCTAGTCACCCTTTACTTCCAAACATCCCCGCCTATTAACCTTTACTTTCTTCCTTACCCTATTAATTCTTATGGGTATCACTAGAATATTACGGATACGACCTATTTACTATTGGTACTGTTAGCTTGTGACTTCCAGGAGGAGAAATACAGTGCGGAGAGCTAACTAATGAAGGGATAGGAAAGGGAAAAGGAGGAGGCTAAAGGCGGGTGACGTAGCTCTTTCGGCAGTTAGTAGTACAAATATGCTATGATCGCTCCTCCCCCAGATACACAATGCAGCCTGCGGCAACGGTGACGCCACCCACCAAGGTTAGTCATCTACAGCCGATTTCAACGACACTCGAGAGAGTAGGGAGTGCTAAAACTGACCCGCCGGAGGAGATGATGTCAACGCCCCTCACGACAAATCAGAGCAGTTCTGGGGGGGGAGGGGGGGGAAGATGGGGGATAGAGATCAGCTTTTGACCAGACGAAAATCGGAGGGCCCCACCAGCACACAGCTAGCGCAGGTACACTACAAGGTAAGGTAACTTTGTGCGAGGTACAAAGGTCAGTACTCCTGTGTCTGGCATGTGGTATCTCACCTACCCGGCCACTATCGGCCAACCACCATGTGCCACGTGCCTATTTTCCAATGTCGTCATGAAGTCAACCCTACATTTGTCTTCCCCCCCCCCATTACCTAGTAAAAACCCTGTTTCCACCCCGATTTTTATTCTCATCTATTTAAATTTCTGGTCACTTACTAGTGTTTCACTCAGTCAGGCATCCGGGTAAAATCACAAGTATTGGCTTCCTTTCACTCTCGCATCGCTCTCCCTACTGCCTCAGGTATTTTTTCATGTCCCTTTCATTATTTCCCTTTTGCTATTTGTTCTAATTGATATGGAAAAAATGAAATGCTCCACCCCCGAAACCCTACAAGCTCGCGAGGTCAAGAATGCTCCTAGCCCCAAACCACTCATGGATGCACATTCTCAGCTCTGCAACCTGGTTTACCCCTTCAATGTGGCTTGTACTAAGGTCGAGCTTCTATACTTTCAGCGATGGATGGAAGATGTGTTCAAAGTCGTTGATTCGAGGCTATATTACCAAATTGCCCCAAATATCCATCCGTTCCCGGAGTTTATTTCCTGGCTCATCGATGCCTACATCGAGCAGAAGGACATTTTCCTCTTCGCTCAGGGGGTCAAGATTCTCGATATCAGTCCTCAGCTCATTATAAAATCCCTATGTTATCCCTCCACCCAAGACTGTGTTGAATTCACTGATGTCACTCTCCCCTGCCACTTCTCAAACCTACCCTTGGGGAAGCAGAGTGGTTTCCTCAAACTCATTACTGATTCGCACCTATCCACTCTCCCTCCCATAGAGGCTATTCCACTGTCCCTATTCTGTGACACCATACAACCTATTCTAGCAGTGATCTTGGGAATGTTGGTGTTATAAAATGTCTATAGAGTGACTAAAGCAGGTCTAGGTTTTCTTTGGCTCATGATGCAACCTGGGATTATACTAGATATCCCCACCTTCCTGGCCTCGACTATCAAAGCTCAGTTCCAAGATATTTCATCCTTTTTCTCTTTCAGATACTGCTCCCTAGTTTTCTACTTATTCCTGTTTAAGCATGCAGACAAGTTCTATGGTTTAGGCATGAACAGGTTCTCCATGAGAAATGCTAAACCTAAATATTTTTCTGAATGGACTCTGGAAGTTCCCCAACACTCAAATGGGAAGGGGTACAAAAAATGTGTCACAGATATCATTTCCAGGGCCTATGCATTCACACATGACAACCCCCTGCCCAGAATTTTTCCTGAGCAAAAAGAGTGGCTCCAGTTCAGTGAAAAAGATTATACCGCTAATTGGTGTTAGCCCCCTATAAATTTTTTGACAAGCAAAGTAAGGGGCTAAATTGTTTCTGAGCCTTCAATGAATGCATCTCCCCTAAAGACACATCATCCTTGAAGTCTCCTGTGCTTTTTCCCTGTGATGAAATCCCCTCTGCTGATTCCCATTTTGAAGCCTCTCTGATTGCAAAAGTTGTGCTCCGAAGTCTATATTTGCCCCTTGTATCGCTGCAAAATATCCCAGTTTAACCCTTTTACCCCTATGTCTGAATTCCCCTCTTACCCCCTCCCAAATTCCTTCCTAAATCTTTTAAATATTCCTTCTTCCCTTCTAAGCCTCATGAACACCCTTTGTTCAGCCTAAAAACTCCTTTTTCCTCTTATCGTTACCCATTTTTGGCTTTGATTTACATTAAAAACGAGCCAAAAAACCCATTTCCCACCTTTGTAACAGGCCTAGCCCCTCTCCGGCCAGCCCCCTTAACGTTTCCCTCCACGTGACCCAGTGCCGAGACCAGGCGCCAAGGCGAAAGGCGCTTTTTGCGAATGTATATCGGGGGCGGTTAAAACCGTCGATCTGTACAGATCAGACAGTCGTCGTGGTCCCATAGTGCCCACCATTCTACCCATTCACCACCCCGATCGCAGATCCACCATCCATTTAACCGTTAATCCGACGGCTCACAGTACACCTGTCCTGTGGGTCCCCGTCGCGCTCTATTCAGAAACCGCCGGTTTCCATCACACCACTTTAGAAGGGCGGGCAGTTTTCCCCATTTCACAGTGATTCCACTCATCAAACGACGCGTGGAAGCAGCACTTTTTCAATACCGCCCACTCAGAGCGATATGCATATTAGTCGTCTGATCTGCGATCACCCATCCAACGATGATCGCTCCATGAAGTTGCGTGGAAGTTAACCCAAGTCATCCGTACCCCAGACCCACTGTCCATCGCCCTTTGAAGTGTTTCCCACCGTCGATCTCTTCCTAAGATCAGACGGTCCAGATTTATTCACACACCTGCTGTTGACCGTCTCCCGCCACGTCATCAGTCTGTGTGTTCCATCGTATATTCGCCCTGCCCTTCATATATACTCCATTCCAAGGTCGATATGTAAGGTTTCTCATTTGATTTTCCATCTGCGCCACCTTCCAAATATATTTCCCTCTATTTCCGCCACACTGCAATTCTTCCACAGCATTTCTCGCCATTCCCCCATGGTCGCATCACCATCCCACAGGCCACCAAAGCATCCCCAGCATTGTTTTCTTAACAGTTTTTTGTGTTTTGCAGGGTTATCGGGTGGTGAAAGCCGCCATGATTACACAGTCTTTATTACAGCAGCCAAAAATGCAGAAAGGACCATGTGCAGAGTTCGAAATAATGAAGAAAAACCAAGGAAGGTGATTGACATGACCACCATTTAAAGAGCAGGGTTAAACTCTGCAAAACCTTCCCAAATTCATCAAAGCACCATATTGAAGACATCATGGAGCACGCAGAAATTTATGTATATTAGATTTTGCACATCAGCAGGATGGTTTTCCCATAAAGGATAGAATGCCCATGCAGCTTTTATTCTATACTATGTTCCTAGAGATTTCCCCACCCTGACAATAATCCTACGCTATCAGAAGCATTAGTTACACAACATGGCAGAATTGAATCATTGATTCATTTTTTTTTATTCACCAGAAGTACTACAGAAGGCTGCAGCAGAGTACATCAGAGACGTGCCTGAAGTAAATGGAAGTCTGGAGAAGACCACTCTTTCACCCAAAGAGTTCCATGGGTAAATGCACAGAAGTTAAATAGAATGGGCCTCGACCCTCTTCCTTTCCAAAGCTTTAATGACTGCATTTAGTTTTCACCTACTTTCTCTGCTCCACTTGAGCTATAAATTCGTGAAGGAACTCATTGTAATGGTTGTTGATCAATTATCAGTGAATTGCAAGTTGTTTCTTTCGAGACATAGTATCTGTGTAAAGTTGTAAGATAGGCTGAGGAAAATGTTTTTAGACTAAATATCCAGCTATTGGCAATGTTGTACTTGACTGATGTTGCTTTTTAATATGACAAGCACATTTCTTTGGATCCTGATCTAAGGCAGCGGTGATGTTTTCCTATCTCTGTGTTTTAATTCATTTCATTTCGTTTCTACTGGCTTGCATCAGAATATTGGCATAGGATTTACCCTTGTTCGGTACCCTATGTTTCTGCTCTCCTCGCCTTCAATGTTTTCTACTAAATGTGCTATCTAAGAATTGATTTCAGTTAATTTAACCAGTGTGGTGGATGTTATTGCCTACTCTCTGATGTATGAATTAAATGAATCTGTTCTTAGGTGTTCTTGTTAGGATTTAGATGGAAGATTTGGGAACACTGGGGATTAGAGTTAACCCTGTCCACTAGGATCCTTGTGCAACTAGCTGACCTTTCTAAGATCCCTCAAGCTGGAGACTGAAGCATTGAGATTTCAAAGTCTCTCTTTGATCTCAAGTCTTTAACTTTGTATTCTAAACCTTTATTGTTCCTCCTCCCCTACCATTCCATACCACACTATCATCTTTAAGATCCAATGTTTTAGATGACTAGCCCAATTGAAAGCCTGCATATTGATTAGCAAGCAAATCCTTTCCTAACTCCATTGCCCAATGGTTTTGAATACTCCCTGGAACACTTCACCTCTGCCTAAATCCTCTTTTCTCATCTTTGTCTTATATTGAACCCTTCATTCCTGATAACCAGCAACCTAACATCCAATCAAACAAACAAACCCTGTGCCTATAACTAGCCTAACATCTTAAACTTTGACCTTCAAAGATAAAAACTTTACATATCATAGAGAGATCCCTCTCTGGACCCAGGAGGGCTAGATCCTGAGGTTTGAAAGTGGTTTGATGTTGTCTCATCTTTTGGTCTTGCCAATCTGGCCAAAACATGGGAACCCCAACAATTGGTACATGTTTGAAGATCACACTGAGATCAAGGTCTATGGTGCTGAGGTGCCTCCTCACCACTTGCCAGTGTTCCTGTCCATGAGGATTTTCACCCTTGAGTTCATCCGCCAAGTCCTAAGATCTGACCAAGCGCACTTCGTGCCCACGAAAAAGGGATATATCTTCAGGCTCCCAAATGTTGTAGGCCCTTTCATCGTAAATTCAAGGCAGACACTCTCCTTTATGGAAGCGAGTTGCGAAAGATGAATTCCCATGGGGAGATTCTTGGCACTACGCTCCTAAAGGATTTATCACACGCAAGAAGAAGAATATTAAGTCTACAACATATGAGCATGAACCTATGCCTCTTATTGAATGAAAAGAAAACTATGATTCATGGCCTTTGGATACAGAGATGGAGGTCGAATCCCCAGCCGCAGAAGGAAAAGGAGACAATGTGCTCAGTGATGCGGAATTTCTAGAATAGGAAAATCCCCAGACTGACCAAGGATTCGCGGACAAGGATGGGGAAGGTTGCCTCAGCAGGGGACAAAGGATTGAAGGCCCTAAGGAATAGGACTCTGAGATTCCTGATGATGAGGTCTCACTGCTCATGGGTCATGACAAAGATAGACTAGGCTTTCAGCTCTCCTATGATTCCGCTTCTTCTTTGACATCTTCAGAACTTTCACAAGCTGTCACATTGGGTAAAGAAGAAATAAGGGAGCAGATTGAGGCTAAGAATCAATCCGTAAGGGAGAAATTGAGAGAAAAATTGTCTCAGTTCATATAAAAACATCATACTAGGCTCACCTCAGCCCTAGATGTAGAGAAATACCAACTTGTATTTTCTTTCCAACATTCATCCTCTCATCCCTTACCCCCGAGATCCAAGTACAAAGCCCTGGAAATAATTATAAATTTGGCTTCCATCCCCTTGCCCGATAAGTTAAAGGTTCACTAGTCCATTGGAGACATGCTGCAAACTGAAGTATTAAAGCATACCATCGCCCTGGAGAAAGCAAAAAGGAGTTTGGCTCAGATGAAGATCACTCAGCAAAGGGAAAGAGAAAATGCTAAAGCTCTGACCACTCAGCTGGAGGACTGCAAAAAGATGATAAGAGGTAAGGGAATCGATCCCAACTCAGCGGTACAGTCCCTTCTAAGAAAAACTGAGTTGGAGGTATGGGAGTTACGATGAAAAATTAATATCCCTCATTTGGAACATATTCAAATAGAGGAACTAGACAGAGTGGAAAAGGAAAAAGACGCCCTCACTGAGGATCTCACTTAGAGGGATGAGGCTCTCGCTCAGAGGGATGAGGAGAACGTGGTATTAAGGGAGAAGTTGTCGGAGCTACAAAAATCTCAGGATAATCATGTGTGTATAGTACCTGTACCTGAGGACCCACAAAATGCTCCAGAACAGTTAAACAAGGCTCTGGCAGACCTGAAGATGTCATAGGATGAGACACGCACCATTTAGAGACTCCTAGATGAGGCCAAGGCTACCTACTCAGAGAACCAAAAGATAGTCTTGTCCCTTCAAAAGGAGGTAGAGACCCTTCGTAGGGATGCTTAGGGAAACAAGAAGTCTATCAAGGACTTGAAGGCGCAAATTAAAGGGAATATGTCATTAGTAGAAGCTAGGAAAATAGTCTATAAATAAATCATAAAAGAGGTGAAAGAGCATTGGGAGCTCATCATGCTAGCCAATGACAAGAAGAATGCCATCCAAGACTATAAATTACAGCTGGAGGCCGGCCATAGGGAAGGATACGAGAATGCGGTAGTAGGAAGGATACATATCAAGTATATCAATGAAATCCCATCGGAAGAGTTGATCATGCGTGGAGTGGTTGACCGTTTCAGAACCATCATGGAGATTACTAAGATGATCCAGAATTAGGATGCCCGGGTAAGAGTGTTAGGTCCCTATATTAATAGTATAGTCCCTTATTTTTGTTAGTGTAACCCCCTTATTGTTATTATTGTACCCCTTTAACCCCCATATTATTATTATTGTGCCCTTAAATTATTATTGTTAGGTTGGCTAGGATTACATTGTGGCCCCACTAGGATTGCATTGTGGCCCCATGGAATCCTATATATAGAAACGAGGTTTTGTAATTTGTATCATCCAAGAATTGTTCATTCATGTAATGTATTGGAGGTTTCCCTCTTGAAGTGGCTTATTTCTAAGGCGTTGATATTTCTAAGGCAAAAAAAATGGGTCACAAAAATGTTGGGTTATGAATTTCAAATCATCTACAAAAAAGGGAAGCTAAATGTTGTTGCAGATGCACTCTCAAGAAAGAATGAAGAGGTGGAAGCATTGATTTGTGTCATTTCTATTATCCAACCAGATTGGATAACCGAAGCAAGGGATGAATGGAATAAGGACGAAGAAGTGTGGACACTCATTCAAAAGTTGCAGCAAGATCATAGTACATCTGATTCCTTATGGTACAAATATTGCTTATATCTTTGCAATAATTCCCAACTAAAACAAAATATTCTTTTGGAATTGCACACTTCTCCTTTACGAGGACACTCAGGATTTTTAAAAACTTACCACAAGGTGAAGAAATAATTTTTTTGGGATGGCCTTAAATCTGATATTCAAATTTTTGTGGCGGAATGTTTGGTTTTCCAGCAGAATAAAGTTGAGACAATTAAGACCCCGAGTCTTCTACAACCTTTTTCCATTCCAAGTCAACGTTGGGAGGATATTTAAATGGATTTTATCACAAGTTTACCTTAGTTTGAAGGAAAGAGTGTCATCATGGTGGTAGTTGATAGACTTACCATGTATGCACACTTTTGTGCATTATCTCATCCATTTAAAGCAAGTACAGTTGCTACTACATTTATGGACACAATTCAAAAGCTACATGGAAACCCAAGGGTTATTGTGAGCGATAGAGATCCATTTTTACTGGAAATTTTTGGACGGAGTTATTTTCTTGTTTGGGTACTCAATTAGCTCATAGCTCATCTTATCATCCTCAATCTGATGGTCAAACTGAGATAGTAAATAAATTTTTTGAAGGATATCTTCGTTTTTTTGTATCTGATAAACAAACACAATGGGTCAAGTGGTTACCTCTTGCTGAATGGTGGTATAACACTTCCTTCCATACTGCAGCAAAAATGACCCCATTTATGGCACTTTATGGATATCATCCACCATCCATCACATCATCTTTAAGAGAAAATTCGAAGTTTCAAGTAGTGGAAGATCACATCGAGCATCAGCAAGAAGTTCTCCAACTCTTAAAGGATAATCTCAATTTGGCACAAAATCGAATGAAACAACGGGCAGATCAACATCGCAGCGAGAGAAGTTTTGATGTAGGAGATTGGGTATTTTTACGGCTACAACCATACAAAAAAATGTCCCTCAAGCAAGCTAAGAAGGATAATAAATTATCGCTAAAGTACTATGGTCCTTACAAGGTGTTGCAAAAGATTGGTACTATGGCATACAAATTGGATCTTCCTGCTTCTTCATGAGTGCATCCAGTTTTCCATGTTTCATTCTTAAATAAGGTTATAGGTGAAAATATTCTAGTTCAAACAATATTGCTAGAACTTGATGAGGAAGGAAAAATCATATTGGAACCAGTCATGGAAACAAGAACTCGACAGCTACGAAATCGATCAATTTCAGAGTATCTCATCAAGTGGAAGAACTTACCCACTGAAGATTCTACATGGGAGGATGAGAATTTTATACAAAAGCACCCAAAGCTACTCAAGCGTTGAGGACAACAATTTTTTGAAGGAGAGGGGCATGTTAGGTCCCTATATTACTAGTATAGTCCCTTCTTGTTGTTAGTGTAACCCCCTTATTGTTATTATTGTACCCCTGTAACCCGCATATTGTTATTATTGTGCCCTTAAATTATTATTTTTAGGTTGGCTAGGATTACATAGTGGCCCCATGGACTCCTATATATAGAAAGGAGGTTTCGTAATTTGTATCATCCAAGAATTTTTCATTCATGTAATGTATTGTAGGTTGCCCCCTTGAAGTGGCTTATTTCTAAGGCATTGATATCTCTTTTCTTCTATTTTTGGAGCTGGTTTCACAACAAAGAGCATTGGGATATTTAGAAATTGTGACAAATGGAGTGGAGAGATTCGATCATGAATAACGTAAGTTAGTGGAGGATGGTATTCCCCCATGCTGAGATCAACAATTAGTGACATTGATTCCCCTTGCCACTTATGACTAGAAAATGTCTGAGATCAAGTGCATTGACGAACATTTAATATTGGAGAAGACCTCTCGCTTGAAGGCAGATACCTTAGTAGTAGCATTACGCAAGGAATTATTTCTCCTTACCCAAGTCAAGATATTCTTAGAAACCTACCTGGATTACTCTCAGCTTACTCAGCTTCAATCTATGTTTGAGTTCTTCAGCATAACACCTCTACCCGCAGCGGTCATCTGGCAACGGTGCTATGATTATTCAAATCCTCCAGCTCCTTCCTCCTCTCAGCAACTACCACCTCAGCAGCCTCACCAGCCTGGCTCCTCTATGTCTTTAGTATGACCACACAACTCTAGGGGCTCTTCCATGCCTCGTCGTAACTGTTAAGGATATCATGATCAAGCCCATGTCGCCTTTGTTTCTATTTTCTATTTCATTTTCAATTGTGTTGTAAAATCGAGTGAAATCTTGATTTCACCCGAAGTATCGTTTAAATGTTATGTTTATGTTGTAATAAATGTCATAAAAATAATACCTCTGATACGATGCAGTTATATCGCATAATTTTTTATTTGGATAGGAAACTGTAAAATCAAGAAAGAATATTTTTCCGAGAAAATATCTAGCCAAGGTGCCCAATATAAAAACTATAAAAATCCAACTCAGAGAGGAAGAAAAGGTTCTGATTTCTCTAGAATTTTTGAGTTCATATTTTGTATAGCAATTTTTGTAATGTTTGAAATAAGCTCTTAATGCATATCTGGAAGAGTTGTTTTGAGAAGATAATATAATGACGACTTGTTGCAATATGGATTCCTACTGGGATTTTGAGCAGTATTTATGCCTCTTCTATGTATTGGTTTAATCTTCCTATTCAGTTTTGCCATATTTTATTCCAAGTAATCATGTGTTCGGAATGTTGGTCGCTAATGTATAATAAATGAATTTATCTTACATGGTACTCATATACTGTTCATTCGACAACCTTAATTAGGCTCACCACATGATTCTCGTATCATAATTCTTGTCTTGACCATTCTCCTCTTTAAGTATTTGGAGGGTAGAGTCTTACATCTCAGTAAGCCTGCCTCACTCTGACTTACCATCCCTATTAATCTTAGCGTCCACCCTCATTTTCTCAAAGATATTCTCATTAGTTTCCTATCTGACCCTATTGTAGCAAATAGAGTTTCATTTCGGCCACAGGCCCATTTTGAGTTATCTCCCTCTTACAATCAGAGTTAGAAGTTGTTGCTCCACTTCCATTGTTATATAGAACCACCGACCAAATATATTCCACGAAGTTTATATCCAGGAGGTACTCTCAAAGAACATAAGAAGAACCTATATGACCTCCTTCTCTCAATATGTCCTAGGCACTGGTCTCCTGCAACTCAAGACTATCTCTAGGAGTGACAACATATTTTTGGCGCTGTTTCCAGGGACGAATTAGAAAATATTTTCCCTGGTATATGACATTATCTTCACCCTTCAATCAGGTGATCACGAAGGGTTGAGAGTTGTAAAACCCTAACCTTGGTGACTCAACTATTATCAAAACCTAAATCAGCTGTAATCTTGGCTTACACAAGGCCTCACACTCGGTCAGAAACCTCCCAGCTAAGAACCCCTTCCATATATGATCCTGAAAATATTATTTTCAAGAGAATCTAGAAAGAAAAGAAACCCATCCAAGCTGACTTACCTTCATTCTCACTAGAATATTCGTCATCCACATCTCATAAAGCTGACTTCTATTGCCCTGGCTCCACAGCCCATGTACTTGAGTATCCCCTAGAAGCCTCTGCTTTAGAAATTTGATCCATAAAAGATGAATTTGAATCAACCGAAATCTCTCGACCTCCTTTAAATCCTACTCCCGAGGCTAAAGAGGTCAAAGAGGTCGCAGTACTCCAAAACTCTCTGCAGATAAATGTCCAAACCTCTATTTAGCATATACCTATTGTGCCACAGGAAAATCATCCTTAGAACTTACCACCACCGCCACTCATGGATGTGCCTAGCTTTATCCTCAAAAAATACGCTCCATTGGCTTTACCTCAAGTGTTAAATGACATGCTTGAAGATTACCTCAAGCTCTTACCCCAGTTCACTGGGGAAGATAGTACTTCCACGCAGAGACACATTGAAAACTTCTACGCCTTTGTTGATAATGTGAATGTAGAGAATTTGGATGTGGTGTTGAGGCTTTTCGTCCAATCCTTGGATGGAGTAGCTTGAAAGTGGTTCAAATCCCTTGCTAATAATGCAATCACCACTTGGGAAGAAATGGAGAATTTCTTCACAAAAAAATGGGGAGAGAAGAGGGACCATGGTTACATCCTCACAAAGTTCAATGCCATAAAGAAGAGACACAATCAGGATATGACAAAATTTATAAAGAGGTTCAATAAGCTTTATAATAATCTCCCTCCCAAAACAAATCCTCCTCAAGTAGCTACTAAGGTGGTTTTCGCAGGAGCTTTTGAATGAGAATTTGGCTTCACCCTAAGGGAAATAAAATATACATCCATAGACCAGATCCAGATTGATGCACTAGAGTTAGAAGAAAACTTTGCTTCTACACGTAAATTCAAAGGAAAGATAGAACAGGAAGCTAGAAGAAGAGACCAGGAGGAGACTCCTACTTCAAATCAGGAGAGAGATTCACAAGAATACAAGATTGAAGAAATGAATAAAATAATCAAGAACCTCTCAAATAAGATGGTGAAGCTTGAATTGGAGACAAAAAATCCCCTCCCTCATCCCAACCAGATGGTTCCTAATCGTGGGTTTAATCCCCAGTATCGGAAGCCCCCTCTACATTTATTGCAACGAGAAAGGAAGGAACAACAAGATCATATTCAACCACCTCTATATTTAGAGGGATAACTGGAGGGACAGACCAAGGAAATCCTAGAAATTTAGGAGAATCAATTCCTCGCTTACTCCGATGATGAGGAGGGTGAACTCATCCTACAAGGGGAGCAAGAAGATAAGAAATCCTAGTCGGAAGACCAAGATATTGATAACTATTGCAGATAGTTTGTGGATTTCATGCAAGCTCAACTCCACAAGAAGTATGATCTTAGGTCCTCTAGAAATATAACCCGAGTGCAAGAGAAAAATGAAGATTCAATGTCCAAATAATCAGCCCCTCCTAGTCTTGACAGTAAAGGGAAAAAGCCTCTAAGAGATTCATCATCTAATAAGGCCATCATATCCACTTCCACAAAGCAAGGTCCTAACTCTTCTGCAAACCAGAAGTCATCTTCTGTAGCCTTGAACCTTCCTGATCAGCCTAAAGAGCAGTCCTGTAATATTCCCAAATGGGAAGCAGCAATATATGAACAAAATAATGGAAAGAATAGTGAATAAATAAACACACCATGATATGAGACAAATGTACAACCATCTTATTAAACATTTCAGCAAATAATAGGCACAAGATCTTGAGGATCAAGTCTCTCAAGAAATACAAAACAAGCCTCAACAAGAAAAATATGCCATCGCATGAGAAATAGCTGCCATAAAAATTCCCTGAGCTAAGACAACCCAGTTTTAGGGCACAAACTACTGCATAAAGATATATCAATGTAGATCTGCTATTATATAGCTCAAATAATGCTAGGAAGATCTAGCCTCCTAGACACCTTTTCAAGAGAACCCGGGAAGGGTTTCCGGAAATACACCCAAATAAAAATGGTGATCTACAACCCTAGGAATAAAGAGTCACTACAACTAAAGCTCATGAAAATAAAAGGCTGAAATAATATATATCTAATGTAGATATCCTCATGGATATCCTTCAATGAAAGGTTGAACCGTTCACCTACAGAAAAATAATCTAAAAGAGCTAATAGATCCTCCTCTGAAACTTCCCTCCAGAATAACGCAATTCCCAGATGAAACTATGTTGTAAATGATGGAAATAGGTTGGCCTGGTGCCAAATATCTGGAATGTGCTCAGAATCCCTCCTTGCTGATCTCCCAAGAGAAGGAAACCTTCCTCCTATGAAAAACTAGCTCAGAAAGTGGGTTTATCAACCCTCCACTGCAACACCCTACAACACAACACAATATTTTGTAGAAACTGCACTGTAGCTATAGACTAGAGCTTGGAATTAAGTCTGACAGTGTAAATTATAGATTAGTTCTCTCCCAAGAGGTCTCTCAGGGAAAGAGGTGGGATTCCCGACCGGGAACACCTAATGCTCAACAACACTAGCAATCTTAGCCAAACAACTGAAGAGAGAAAAATTATAAATAGACATATCAAAATAATAATCATAAGCTAACCCCATATGGATTCCATCCTACTCCTTATAAAAAATGTGAGCCTTCTCACCTTGGGTCCCACTCATTAGGGTTTCCACCATCATGCAATCAATCTCCATCCAAAACTACATTGTCCCACCATTAATGCCACTCCTCCATAACAACGTTGTTTGATTTGGTCAAGTTTGACCTATTCAACATGCTTCATCCCCTTTTCACACCTAAGGGTCTTTAATCTAGCTTTTAGTTGACCTCCATTCACACTAGGAGTGTCTTTTATTCCTACTAAGGAGATTTATGGGTCTCCGTACCCTCTTATTCCTCTATTTAAGAGTAAAACAAGAAATTAATATTCCAATTAGTTGTGTGCTAATTTAGGAATATTACAGTCCTCCCCTCTGAAATGTTTCTTGTCCTCAAGAAACTGCAAGGATAGAGCTGAAGAACCTCTCCTCTTCCTCCTGTAGCATCCTCATATGATAATTTCCTCCAAGAACAAGATGCTCTCTTATCAATATGTCCTCAAGCTGCTCCTCCCAGGTGTATAAGTATGCCTTTGGTGAAAATTCCAAATGGCTCTCATCATGAACAAGTGGGATATCCATGGAAGCAACTATATGTGGTCTAGAGGCCTTCTTGAGGCATTGAATCTGAAATAGATTGGGAACTATCATTCCCATGTGAAGCCTCCATCCCCAAGCTATCATTCACAAAAAATGAGTCATCCTCCAACATGGAAACTCATGAAACATCTCCTCCACCTTAGGCTCCTGCAAAGAAGGTGGGCTGCATAGTTGAACATTATGGATCAAATTGAACATCCCACATTGTCTCTCTCTCCACTTATGATAAGTGTAGAGCTGCTGCTTAATATGGGCTACAAGAATGGTGCCTTCATGAACCAAAAAGGAAATAGGGTCCTCAAAGTACCACTATTTGGTTCTTTCCCAATTCATCCCATACCAAATGAATGTGACATTATCTTCATATGGAATCCAAATGAGAGATGTAATAAAATTTTTACATAGCACTGGAAAGTACCAACAGTCTCCCAAGTAGTCACAACATACTTTTACAACCTGCAGTTTCAAAAAATAACATGGCAAGTTGTTTCCTAACAAATTTCTAGTTGTGCATGTCATCACATCTACTAGTAAATAGTAAATGGCATTTTAGATCAACTGAGCATACAGGAAATAACACAACACTTTCCAAAAGCCATGCAAGAGATGGATCTCTCCATCATAGATATTGGTCCCAAAATGACCATGAAGCCCAAATAGAGAATTGCCCTCGTTGAGAAATGCACTATATAGAGCTGGTAAGAGAATTCAAATACTTTGTTAGATAATCAATAAGTGAAAAAACACAATTATTACCAAGCACTGAGTGTATACTGATAACAAGAGCCATGAATGAGTCCTGCATTGTGGCCTGCCATATTCCCATGAAAAGGAATGAGCTATATGTTGCATGAGAATCCCTCCTCTTATGCTTGAAAATCCAAGTCAAGAAGATCATATCATGGTAATAGATGTTTGCACCCACTACTCCATCACTTTCATCTCCTACTTGTTCATCAAGTGCATCATATTTGAAGTGATCCTGGGAACACTCCATAAATAAACCCAAACTCCCAAGTGACAGCGTTGTTGGCCTTTGTAATAAGGCTCCTATCATCTCATAGCTCCATCCTTTGACATACCACATGTCAAAGCCATCAGTCATAATGTTGCCATATGTGGGAGATTCCTTCCAAACTGGGAGTACCTCCTGATCCTCCAAGGCTAAGGAGTAGCCCCTTTTCACCAAGATGGTGCCATCACCTACTCCTGCAAAATTGTGAAAAGTATGGAAGGAAATCATTCCATATCCTCCCAAGAACATCCCAATAAAAAAAAACTCTTGTTGCCTCCCCACACCATCATCATATAAACTATGGAGCAACAGCATGATGGTTGACATGAAAGATATCACATCACCCCAATACACCCAGAATCCTTTTTTCCATATGATGTAAGTGCCATGAAATTTTCCATCCACCAACCTACTCTTTGAAATAGAATGTGTCATATTATGAACAAAATATTTCAAGAGTAACCAACGCAGTTTTGCCTCCTGTTGCCTGGTGTCATAAATCTGTAAGTGGCTTTCCAACCTCTTGCTCATCAAAATCACCCATCCAACCAATGGTGAGTGTCTAACATTATTCTCAAAATAGGTATCCCTCCAATGGAGAATACCATCCCCCCAAATCAGATTTATATCTTTGCATTTCATGGGATGTTCAAATGCAACCTCCTGGAGATCTCCAAATGAATACCACTCCTCAATGACCAAGTTGATCCCATAAGGATCCAAATATACTGAAGGAAAAATATTATTTATGAGCAATGAAGTGCTCATCAAGAAATATCCATCATAATAATGGAAGATAAGATGTATCTCATCAACCATCTGCCTATCCTCTGCTCTACATGTAGAAAGGTCATTGGAATTATCCAATAATGGTGAGGCCCCCAGCTCATCAATACTGCTCAATGACAGCGCTGTTGATCTCCATAATGGTGCATCTGCTGTATCAAGATCATGATTAGTGTTGAACACATAATTCTGTATTGTATTTTTCAAGACAATTCTCATCCCATCCTCCAAGAATCTACACTCCAACCCCAAGAGTTGTGTGCAGCTCAACAATGATACACTAGGATGACTGTCTATATTCTCCTTGAAAAAATCAAGGCTACTGAGCACAATGATAGTCTGCTGCTCCAAATCAGCAACGTACTTTGACCCTAGGTCATGCAATGGTACATTTCCACAATCCTCCATATGATGTGTTGAAGTAACAGAAAATGGAAACATGTGCATACCTTGGTAAAACTTGGGAACATGTTGTATTGCTACAAGGGTTCCTCCTTCCGGTGTGATGGATTTCCCAACTACTGATGATGATGGTTGCTCTTCCATGGCTACATCAGTGCTGGTACAAGTCTCCTCCTCCTCATGCATCTCCAGAATATTGCATGGGATTTTATATGTCAAGAGATCAAGACCACTTTGCAAATATGCAAGTGTTATTCCTCCTGATGCAAGTTATCCTGTAGCAAGTGGTGGTGGAAGTTTCTTCTCCTCTGATTTCTTCTTGTCAAACTTCTTGATCAACCTTTGAGTAAAATATGCATATGAAACCACTCTTTCATGACTCAAATGGCTGAACCACCAAATTTTTTCTTCACCATCAAGGTGCAACGCTGAAATCTCAACACCTTCTCTCTCTAATACTAGATGTAGCATAAAAAATCCATCCAAATTCATTTCCCAAGCCCTTGATGTGCATGTGGATGACCCATCAAAGGTAGAGAATAGAAATCTATTGCCCTCTTTTCTTCTATTACTGCAAGGTATCCTTTCTTCTTTAAGTTGAATGAACTGTGGGAGAGTTAGATTCTCCTTGAAAGCTCTAGGTTGAGACTTATATTTTGCAAGATACTCACTTAGAATCTCATGATCTAAGTGTTTTCCAACTTCATACCTTCTTTGTAATATTCCCAAATGGCGAAATCAACAATATAAGCACTAAAAATGAATTTTTTAGAAATTTGTGATATAATGATTAATAACAGCCCATGGATCCATTGGTTTAGACATTATGGCAACCAAATACAAAAGGATATCAAAAACAAATCATGATAGATGAGTTAAACAAGCCTCCCATGTCTAGAATAGCTCAAAAACACTGCAACCCCAAGACTACAACAACATAGAAATACTGCAACAAGTGACAGCGCAGTTTACTTAGAGTTTATACTCAAAAATAGAGAGATAGAATAGATCTGCTATTATATTAATCAATAGAGCTTAAAAACTGAGATCTAGTCTCTTTTACATAAATCCAAGATGACCTGGCAAGGGTTTCTTGACAAACATGAGATGAAAGAAGTATATGCTATATATATATGGCTGAAGCACTACATAAATATGTTTGATAATAAAAATAAATGGTTGTAGCTCCTCCTACTAGCTTTCCAGGAAAAAGTTTGATCCTCCTCCTGGGAAACTAGCTCATAAAAGAAGGGTTTAAACCTTCTCACTACAACACCCTATAAATAACGCAGTTCCTCCAAGGGACTGCATTGGGGCTGTAGGTGACTACTTGGCCAAGTGACGGATGGTGGAAATGAAGTCCAGAATGCTCCTCTCAGATTTCTTAAATAAGACCTCCAAGGAAGAGTGGGGAATTCCCGCATGAGAAAACCCTTGTAGTAAACAATACAACAAACTTTGCTAAACAACTGAAGCATGAAATAAGTCTAAATAGACCCAATCATCAATTCATATTCTCCATTCATGCTCCATATGGCTACCATTCCCTCCATTATATAATTGATGAGCCATTTATGAGGTTACTTCCTTGCAAAGGCTCCTCCTCAAAAATTACACTGTCTCCATTATTTCCACTCTTCTATTTACAACATTGATTGATTTGGTCAACCTTGATTTAATCTCCATGAATTTTCTCCTTTCACACCCAAGATTTCTTTATTCTGACTAGCTAAACTAATCCACATTCATATTGAGTTGTCTTTATTGATGATCCACTCCTCCCATATTAGTGTTGTTGACTTGGTCAAACTTGACCTTGTCCACATGTATTAGCCCTTCTTCACACATGAGGGTGCTTGATCCAGTTATTAACATGACCCCTTTTCACATTTAAGAGGGGTTTTATGCCTACTAAAGTGATTTATGGGCCTCAGGCTTACCCATTTATTCATCCAACTAGATGTTAAGAGAAAAATTATTATTCCAATTAGGTGAATGCTAATTTAGGAATATTACAGTCATTCCCTCCCAAACATTGCTTGTCCTCAAGAAACTACAAGGATAGAACTGAAGAGCCTCCTCTCCTCCTCCTGTAGCATCCTCATATGATAAAATCCTCCAAGGAACAAGATGTTGTCTCATCAATAAATCTCTAAGTTGCCCCTCCCAAGTAAGTGAGTTAGTTTTTGGTAACCCCCCCAAAGAGCTATCATTATGTAGAAGTAAAACACCCATGGAGGCAACAATGTGTTTTCTAGAGGCCTTCTTGAGGCATGGAATCTAAAATATGCCAGGAATTATCATTCCCATTTGAATCTCCCATCCCCAAGCTATCATCCCTACAAAATGAGCCACCTTCCAAAATGGTAACTCATGAAAATTCTCCTCCACCTTTGGCTCTTGCAATGTATATGGGCTACATAACTAAAAATGAGAGATGATTTTGTTCAAATCACGTCGTCTCTCTCTCTATTTATGATAGATATAGAAATGTTGATCTTGGATTGCAATGATATGGTCATTAAGGAGCAAAAATTTACTTGGACTCTCATGATCCCATTCCTTAGTTCCAAGAATCACTCTTGCCCTTCCTACATATAGTGAATAGAGTATCTTCACCATATGGGATAGAAAACAAAAATGGACTATGTGTCATGTAGCATGTTGGATGGTGATAATAGTCCTTAAAGTGAGTCTAGTGTTGTTCATCTTCTTGTTGTCTCAAAACATGATGTAATAAGTGGCCATCCAACCACTTACTTGCTGCCATAAGCTTCTCAAAAGATTTAAAATAGTAGTATATATTAGGTGTTGGTTGAATATGATCCAAGAAAAACATTTCTTGCCCAACATCCTCCATAAATTGGTCATCCCCATCACTGAAAGTAGTCCCAAAAGGACCATGAAATTCTGAAAAATATTTTCTCTCTTGTGGAGCAATGTGCTGCAAATGAATGGTAAAGGAGTGCACAAATATTGTTAGTTGATAAATAAACATCAAAACACAATATTTACCATATGCTATAGCCATGTTGGTGAATATGTCCATAGATAAGCCTTCCCATCTCCCCATCAAAAGGGGAAGGGATTGAAACAACCTTGCAAGGTGGTTGCTCTCCTCCTCATACATCAAGAAAGCTACATATCTCATGATATGTTGGTGCACATCTCCTTTGAGATCCTCCCAATAGAATTCTTTCATGATGGTGTGATAAGATTCAATGGAATATACATGTCCTGAAAAGAGTGTCTCATAAGCTACATGTAGAATCTCCTTCTTGAGCTTGGAGTATTTAGTTAAGTAGATCTAATCATGGAATTAGATGACTCCATCAACCACTCTATACCTTCTATCCATCACTTTCCCATCAAGAACCTTACATGTGAAGAGGTTCTTGGAATATTCGACCAAGAGTTGGGACTCCAAATATGGATCTAGGCTTCCCAACAATGACAACACAGTAGAAATCTGAATTGAAGCTCATGTCATACCATGGCTCTCCTCTTTGACATGCTTGATGCCAAAGTCACATGTTGGAGTATTGTCACCTCAATTTTTCTGCCTCCTTTGCAGCTGATCTTGTTCAAAACAATATTGAAGTATATGGAAGTCAACCTCCTCTGTAAAGGTCTCTCTCTTCCAAAAATTCCATAGTTTGTCCCATACATGAAAGAGTGGTAATACCCTCTTGTCACATTCAGAAATATTCATTATGTGTAGAAGTAATTTTTTTTGCTCCAAGGCTATGGAGTGGCCATTTGTGTTGAGATTGCAACAAGATGATGAGCTTAGTGAAAAGAGTCGCCTTCACTAAGTGGGCCCGCAGGCTATTTTTGGCGCAAGTCTATTTTTAGACATGTCGATCATATTCTATGAGTTGCAGGATGCTATTTGTGGATGGTTGGTCAAGTTGGAAAAATAGATGGACTTCTATTATTAGACATATTGGGCGGAATCTATTTTTAGATTTCTAGTCTAAAAATAGATATGTCGAATATTATTAGCTCTTAATAATATTTGGACTATAAACATTATATTATTCTCTTGGAGCACCTCAGTTAAGTGCACAGATGTGGCACAGGAGCTGGCAGAAGGAATTACGCTATTCCTCAGGGTTAAGTGGAGCTATTGCATGGAGACTTCAGTTAGAACTCATGTGACAGAGTTTGGTGGAGTTATTGAAGTAGTTGGTGAAGTTGTGTTCAGTTTAACTGAGTTAAACATAGTTGAGCTAGTTGTATCTAGTCTAGCTGATTGATACACTAGTGAGAGTGGTGTGAATTAATTATTAATTAGTTCACTAATTATTAACTCATTAATCAACTAAATAATACATCAGTTAACTATAGTGCATGGATAGTTTCAGTGGAGACCAGTGAAGAGGTAGGTGAAAGAGCAGTGTGACTATCATTTGTGACTATAGTGTTGCATGATTTGCAACACACAGTGGTTGGAGATGCCAATGAGGATTGCGTGAGAAAGGATGGACCAATTTGAGTTCATTCAGAGCCATTATTTAGCAGTGATTGTGCAGTAGAGGCAGGCTAGTAGGTGCCAGAGATTGGAGCATGTGATTTGCTAGATCAGACCTGATTAGTGTGTAGCAATTGGAGATTGTACTGAGAGCTTGTGAGGAGCTTTGTATGATGATTGTTACATGATCTCTATGACATATAATATACAAATAGTTGGGGGTTTTCAGCTTTAAGCTTTCCCATAAAATACTATGTTCATATGTGTGAATTTTTATGGTTTTAATGTGTGCATGAAATTGATTTTATTTCCGCAATTAATGATCAATAGTAGAAGATATTATGTATTGTGCATGAAGTCAAATAGTGTGTGATCAGGAGAATCTCAGATGTATAACATATCAGTTATATAATTTCTACAATTTGACATCATGCTCATTTCATCATATATTTCTGAATCCTCCTTTTCCAGTGCAAATAGCTGAGTGGGAGATAGCAATGTCCATATCAGAAAATTTCTCACCCCTCCTTGGAACCCATCAATGGTTCTCAGCGTTGTGCTAATGTCTCCCAAGGCTCCTTAGCCAAATATGTCATTGCTACACTAAGTTGAGAGAACAATTTATTCATATTCCAATCAGGGGGTCTCCCTGGTGGAATGCCTCCATGCAAAGAGACATTAAGGCATAGAGAAGGATGTATATGTGTGTGGAATTATTTGTCCTTGCCCTTACTGCACAAATCTTCCTGCCTCTTCTGTGCATTAATCTTCTGAAATAGAGAGGGGTGTGTGCTCTCAATCATATGATACTTATCATCCTCCCCATATTCTTCTTTTATCTTTAGAATCTCACCATCTATCAATGGTGGCACATGCTACTCATGGAATGTGCCCTGATCTCTACATGTGAGATTCTTTGGAACTCCTTGTGAACATACAATAGTTCCTCTTATTGGAGAAAGTGCTCCATCTTCCTCTTCATGAGGTTCCAGATATTCTCTTGATGTGACAACATTGTTGCCTCCAGCCTTCTCTTTCTCCTCATCGATATTTGAGAATACCTCATCAACAATGAGAGAACCTAGATCTTAGTCATCCCTTGAAGGAGGAATCTCTTCATGAAATGGGGATCTTGCCCTTGGCAAGGTATCATACAATTTTTCATCCCCCTCAATGGTTTTCTGAAATGGAGTTGGGTTTATAGATCCTTCCAACCCATGCAAAGGTTTTGTTTCCTTTGGTTTGTCTAGCTTCACCAAAGGTGTTTCATAGAATTTTTCATCAAACCTTTCCACTACTCTCTTAGTGACTTTTGCATAAGTAGATGTATTTTCATTCTTTAATGAAAAATATTCAAACAACCACCAAGCATAAGCCTTACCTTCAAAATTTAGCGCTACTACTTTAATGGCTTCATCTTCTGAAACTTGGTGTTGTTGCACATAGGTGTCTAGCTCTTCCACCCAAACCCTAGCTGGAAATTTAGGTGAGCCATCAAAAGTAGATAGAAAGAATCTACCCACACCCTGTTGCTTTCCCCTCATTAGGGGAATTTTGAGGTCTAAAATGGGTCTCCTAAGAAAGATGTACAACTAAAATAAACTTTATAAGAACCAATAGGATTCAAGATGATGATGTTAACCATGGGGGATGATTCACCACTTTTGGAGTAAAAAGGTAAAAAGATTAAAAAATAATAAAATAATAAAACTACTTTTTCAACTTGTATTTTGAACTTATCTCCCTAAGGTTTTACTCAAATTTCGAGCGGGAATACTCATTGGATGCAAAATTTAATTCCTCATCAAAGGAGTACCCATGTTGCATACTTTTGATGGACCCTGTTACACAAAAAATGAGAAATACATAAAAAACGTGATTGCAATCACGTATTTTATGTATTTCTCAGTTTTCGTGTAACAAAGTCAATCAAAAGTATGCAACATGGGTACTCCTTGGATGAGGAATTCAGTTTTTCATTCAACGAGTATTCCCACTCGAAATTTGAGTAAACCCTTAAGGAGATAAGTTAAAAATATGAGTTGAAAAAGTAGTTTTTTCTTTTTTCCCTCTAAAATTTGATGATGTAATCAAATATTATTTTATTATTTCCACTATTATTTTATAATTTCCTTAGGAGGCCCATTTTAGACCTCAAAATTCCCCTAATGTGTGCTTCTTTCCTCCTTGATCTTGCAAAACCCTTGGAATTTTAAGTGATCTTTGAATCTCTTAGATTGAGATTCATACTCCTGAAAATAATCACCAAGAGTCTCCTTCTTTGGCACATCTCCTTTCTCCGTCTCACTTGTCATGAACATATGGCTGGTAGAGTGTCGTAAATTTGATGGTGTGGCTGAATTCTCACACCCATAATATGAGGAACTAGAGCTTTCCTCATGTACAAATCTTGTTGAGGGATCTCCATATTTTTCCCTCCTCATTTCTTTGATGTCTTTGCTGATACATTGCAGAGTTTGAAGAAGAAGTTTTGAGAACTCCTTCCCCCCAAACAATAAGGGTTTTCCTTGATCTATTCTAAAAATATTCTCCTTCCCATGAGGAGACTTCTTAGATGATATATTGGCCGAAGTACACAGGCTCGGCCAAGATTAGAGCTCTAATACCACTGTAATATTCCCAAATGGGGAAATCAACAATATAAGCGCTAAAAACACATTTTTCAGAAATTTATGCTATAATTATTAATAAAATCCCATGGATCCATTGGTTTAGACATTATGGCAACCAAATAAAAAAGGAGATCAGAAAAAAATCATGATAGATGAGTTAAACAAGCCTCCCATGTCCAGAATAGCTCAAAAACACTGCAACCCCAAGACTATAGCAACACAGAAATACTGCAGCAAGTGACACTGTAGTTTACTTAGGGTTTATACTAAAAAATAGAGAGAAAAAATAGATCTACTATTATATTAATCAATATAGCTTAAAAACTGAGATCTAGTCTCTTTTACATAAATCCAAGATGACCTAGCAAGGGTTTCTTGACAAACATGAGATGCAAGAAGTATATGTTGTAGATATATGGATGAATCATGCAGTATGGCTGAAGCACTACATAATATGGTTGATCATACAAATAAATGGTTGTAGCTCCTCCTACTAGCTTTCCAGGAAAAAGGTTGATCCTCCTCCTGGGAAACTAGCTCATAAAACAAGGGTTTAAACCCTCCCACTGCAACACCCTATAAAATAACGCAATTCCTCAAAGATACTACACTGGGGTTGTAGGTGACTGATTGGCCAAGTGCCGGATGGTGGAAATGAAGTCCATAATGCTCCTCTAAAATTTATTAAACAAGACCTCCAAGGAAGAGTGGGGAATTCCCGTATGAGAAAACCTTTGTACTAAACAATACAAAAAACTTAGCTAAACAACTTAAGAATGCAATAAGTCTAAATAGACCCAATTATCAATTCATATTATCCATTCATGCTCCATATGGCTGCCATTCCCTCCATTATATAGTTGATGAGCTTCCTCACCATAGGTCCCACCCATTTATGAGGTTACTTCCATGCAAAGGCTCCTCCTCCAAAATTACGCTGTATCCATTAGTTCCACTCTTCTATTTACAATGTTGTTTGATTTGGTCAACCTTGATTTAGTATCCATGCATTGTCTCCTTTCACAGCCAATATATCTTTATTCTGACTAGCTAAACTGATCCACATTCATTTTGAGTTGTCTTTATTGATGACCCACTCCTCCCATATTAGTGTTGTTGAATTGGTCAAAATTGACTTTGTCCACATGTATTAGCCCTTGTTCACACATGAGGGTTCTTGATACAGTTATTAACATGACCCCTTTTCACATTTAAGAGGGGTTTTATGCCTACTGAAGTGATTTATGGGCCTCCTTGCCCATTTATTCATCCAACTAGATGTTAAGAGAAAAATTAATATTCCAATTAGCTGCATGCTAATTTAGGAATATTACATTCTTTCTTATTCTTCGAAAGGAAAGAGCATTGCATGTTTCTTTGGAGCTCTATTCAATACCAAATCTTTCTTCTGCTAATAGAAAGTACATGGACCTTCCTCATCTTGAAACCCTAATGTGGTTTCACTTCTTTTCTCCATTTTTCTTTGCTTGACCTCCTTGGTGAGGCCCTTCTTAGATATGAAAAGAGATGAGATGAAACTCATTCTTTCCATCATTCTAACCTCTTTCTCCTTCTTCTTAATCTCCTGATAGCATAATGGCTGGGATCCACAAGCTGAGCCAAGATTATGCTCTGATACCACTATAATATTCCCAAATGGGAAGCAACAATATATGAACAAAATAAGGGAAAGAACAGTGAATAAATCAACACATCATGATATGAGACAAATTTACAGTCATCTTATTAAACATGTCAACAAATAATAGGCACAAGATCTTGAGGATCAAGTCACAAGCAATACAAAACAAGCCTCTACAAGAAAAATATGCCATCACATGAGAAATAACTTCCATAAAAATGCCCTGAGCTAAGACGGTGTAGTTTTAGGGCACAAATGGCTACATAAAGATATATTAATGTAGATATGTTGTTATATAGCTCAAATAATGCTAGGAGTGAATATCTAACCTCCTAGAAACCTTTCCAAGAGAACCCAGGAAGGGTTTCCGGAAATACACCCAAATACAAATGGTGATCTACAACCCTAGGAATGAAGAGTCACTACAACTGACACTCATGAAAAGAAAAGGCTGAAATAATATAGATCTGATGTAGATCTCCTCAAGGATCTCCTTCAATGAAAGGTTGAACCCTTCACCTATAGGAAAACACTCTAAAAGAGCCAATAGATCCTCCTCTGAAACTGCCCTCCAGAATAACGCAATTCCCAGCTAAAACTGCGCTGTAAATTATGGGAATAGGTTAGTATAGTGCCAAAGATCTAAAATGAGCTCAAAATCTCTCCTTGCTGATCTTCCAAGAGAAGGAAACCTTCCTCCTATGAAAAACTAGCTTAGAAAGTGGGTTTATCAACCCTCCACTAAAACACCCTACAACACAACACAATATTCTGCAGAAAATATGTTGTAGCTATAGACTGGAGCTTGGCCTTAAGCTTGATAGTGGAAATGATAGATCAGTACTCTCTCAAGAGGCCTCTCAAGGAAAGAGGTGGGATTCTCGACCGGGAACACCCTGTGCTAACAACACCAACAATCTTAGCTAAACAACTGAAGAGAGAAAAATTGTAAACAGACATATCAAAATAATAATGATAAGCTAACCCCATATGGTTGCCATTCTCTTACTTATAAACAATGTGAGCCTTATCTCCTTGGGTCCCACTCATTAGGGTTTCCACCATCATGCAATCAATATCCCTCTAAAACTACGTTGTCCCACCATTAATGCAACTCCTCCATAACAACGTTGTTTGATTTGGTCAAAGTTGACCTATTCAACATGATTCATCCCCTTTTCACACCTAAGGGTCTTGAATCTAGCTTTTAGTTGACCTCCATTCACACCAGGAGTGTCTTTTATTCCTACTAAGGATATTTATGGGTCTCCATACCCTCTTATTCCTATATCTAAGAGTAAAACCAAAAATTAATATTCCATTTAGCTGTGTGCTAATTTAGGAATATTAAAAATCCAAAGAAGTCATTGAAGAAAAATCTCCCACGGCCTTTAACCTCCAGAAAGAGCTAGAGAAGGTCAAGATCCCAGTTCCCCTGATCGAGCTCCTAAAATAGCCTTCATACAAAGCCCAAGTGTCTCAATTCATGCCACCTCATAGCGTAGGCCCTCTCCTTGACAACCTCAATCTCCAAGAGGAAAGACCCATGGTAGTCTTTGGACCTCATGTAGAAGAGTTGGATTCAACAACTCCCCATTCTATGTGTCTCTAGTTATACATGACCTGTTACTACACAATTTCATGCTAGATTCTGGGGCTTCACATAATCTATTTCCATTGTCTTTCATGGAGTAGCTGGGGCCACAGATTACCATACCTTATAAAGATTTGTATTATTTTGATTCCAGGAGGGTAAAGTGCCTGGGCATGATAAAAGATTTGGTAGTAAATATGGCCCAAATTCCGGCCAAAAGTGTGGTAATGGACATCGTTGTAACTGATATCCCAGCTCGGTTTGGAATGTTGCTGTCCAGATCCTGGGGATCCCAGATTGGAGGGTACATAAAACTGGACCTCACTTATGCTACTATTCCAGTTTTTGGTGGGGAGGAAAGAAGGTTATACCGTGAATCCAAATTCATGAAGATGGTCACCAAGGCCAATGGTTCCACAAAATCTCCAGTATATGGTGAGTATGGCAAATGATCTTTTCTTATGCTCGAGGAGGATGAATATTTCTTGCAGGAAAAAGAGATTTGTCCTATAATACAGAAATATCCTATGAGTCAGGAGGAAAACAATATATGGATCTTGCATTTTGATGGAGCTAATTCAAGAGAAGGCAACGGAGTTGGGGTACTCTAGATATCCCCAGAGGGATGCTTGGTTCCCCTCTCCTTTAAGATGGAATTTGAAGCCACAAATAATGTGGTTGAATATGAAGCCCTGCTACTAGGACTATAGACTACACGAAACATGAACACACAAAATATTAAGGTCTTCGAAGACTCAGAGCTAGTGGTAAGAAAATTCAGGAATCAGTGCCAAACTAAACATACATGGCTTAGAGATTATAGAAATGAGGTGTGGGACTTGGTAGAAATTTTTTTCTCGAATTTTAATATACAATTCATGCCAATAGACAAGAATCAGATGGCCGACTCTCTAGCCGTAGTAGCCAGCAATTTATGCCCGCCACAGAATCCCTTGCTCAGATATGAGGTCAAAGTACGATATCGTCCCTCCATTCTGGACAATGTAAAGCACTGGAAAGTCTTTGAGGATGAAAAACAAGTCAAGAAATTTATGGAAATGGTCGGAAAATTCTCAAATTTTGTGATTGATTCAGTCAATGAAGGTCACAGTGAGCAGCCAAAAACCAAATGGGAGGAGACATTTGTTGGACACCGCGTTTTGAAATTAAAGGGAAATGTCATTCCCAGAGGTCTGGTGCCATTGGAGAGGCTATTTGATAAAAACAATATTTCGATCAACCCCAGCAAAACGACCCTTGACGAGCCTGTCAGGGATGTGAATATCAGGACAGAGGAAGATCAAAAGGTGGTAAAGCTATCCAAGGGAGTCCCTAGAGAGTACCAGATCAATACCTCTGGCTGTTTCAATCATACAAGGATGTCTTTGCCTGGTCATACTAGGATTTGAAGACTTCCAACATTGACGTTATACATCACAAGATACCACTCAAGGTAGATGCCAAGCCTCATAAGCAGAAGCTGAGGTAGATCAATCCTATACTCCTCCCAGTTATTGAAAAAGAGATAAAGAAACTACTACAGGAAAAAATAATTGTCCCTCTGATATATTCGGAGTGGGTAGCCAACCTAGTTCTGGTGAGGAAGAAAAATGGTGAAATTAGACTATGCGTGGAATTCTGAAATCTGAACAGGGACTCTCTAAAAGACAACTACCCTCTTCCAAAGATGGACCATATTTTACAAAAGGTGGTGGGATCGTCCCGCATGTCTGTGATGGATGGTTTATTGGAATATAACCAGATAGCGACACTCCCTGAAGACCAAAGGAAGACAAAGTTTACCACATCTTAGGGAACCTTCATGTATGTCTGGATTCCTTTCGGTCTAATCAATGCTAGTGCCACTTTCCAGCGTGCAATGGATATTGCCTTCATAGGAGATCAAGATAAGTTCGTGGTAATTTATCTGGACGGCGTCATTTTTTTCTCGAAGAGTGATGTTGAGCACATAGAGTATCTTCGATGAACTTTTTAAAAGTGTCACAGGTACGGTCTGTCCTTGAACCCCCAAAAATCCATGTTCTCCCTGGAAGAAGGAAAGCTATTGGGCATATAGTAACTAAGGATGGATTGAAGATCGACCCGAAATGGGTGGAGGTGAAAAATGGAATTTCTCTCCCGCGAAATAAAAAGGAAGTACAGTTATTCCTAGGAAGAATAAATTTCCTACGAAGGTTCATTCCTAATTATGTTGAGATTGTCTGACACATCACTAAAATTATCAAGAAAAATAATGAAGTGAAATGGATTCCCCAATCAAGGGCTACTTTCGACAGAATCAAGCAGGATTTCACTGAAGCTCCAATGCTGGTGGGTCCAGATTATAGCAAGCCTTTCATGATTTTCTCCTTCGCCTCCCCTCATACAATTGTTGCAGTACTACTACAGAATAATGAAGATGGGCATGAACAACCTATTGCGTTATTCATCCAGGTCCTGGTAGACGTCGAATTGAAGTATAATATCCTGGAAAAGTAAGCATATGCTCTGGTCAAATATCTAAAGGCATTTCGGATATATGTGTTACAATCTGTCATAACTGCCTATGTTCCCATAATAGTAGTGAAAGACATTTTGATACAAGGAGACAGTGAAGGAAAGAGGGTCAAGTGGATAGCCAAGATTTAGGAGTATGAAATCAAGATAAAGCCTACCAAACTCATTAAAGGGCAGGGACTGGCAAAAATTCTGTCTCAATCCAACTGCCAATCCTTGGGAATAAACCTGTCTATGGGAGGAGGAGATGCACCGAAAGGTACAGAGGTACAACAAGGAATAGAATCCTCCACATAAAGGACACAAGTAAAGTACCTTTTGTCTACATGGTATAAATATGTAGTGGAATACCTTCTCACCCTAAGGTGTCATCCTAATTACAACAAAACAAGGTATCGCACGTTGAGGTTAAGGTCTCAAAAGTTTGTTGTGGCAAATGGGCGACTGTATTGGAGGGACCTAACTGGGATTTTGTTAGTATGTTTAACGGAGCAGGAAATGGACGAAGTGATGACAAAGTTCCATGAAGGTGTATGCAGCAGGCTTTACAGCTGGCGGTCCACTCCTCACAAGATCCTGAGAGCAGATTTGTTCTGGCCTAGGTTGTTTGGTGATGTACACAGTCGCGTACAGGCCTGCGAGAAATGTCAGACATTTGTAGAGAAGCAAAGGTTTTTTCCACTCCCATTGATCCATAAACATGTTGAGGAGACATTCAGACAATAGGGAATCAATTTCATTGGAGAGATCCACTCGGCCTTTAGTAACCAGCATCGATGGATCCTCACCGCCACCGATTACTTCACAAAGTGGGTTGAGGCCGTGCCTGAAAGAAATGCCATAGATGGGGTGATGATCAAGTTCATGGACGAGAACATAATAGCTAGGTTTGGGTGCCCTGCTAAAATCATCACTGATAACGCCCAGGTCTTCAAGTCAGCCAAGTTTGTAAACTTTTTTCATCATTAAATATTACTTTGGGACACTCCATTTCTTATTACCCATAGGGGAATGGGTTGGTGGAGTCATCTAACAAGACATTAGTGAGAATTTTGAAAAATACCATAAATGAAAAACAAAAGAACTAGGACTCCTAGCTCAAGTTTTCATGTAATGTTCCCAATTTTTATGGAACATTAATTTTTTCCATTTTCACATAGGAGATAAATAAAATTGGTAGGAGACCCATTCATTTCATGAATAGGTAATAAAATTCCTCTTGGTATGAAGGAGGATCACTTATAGAGCTGGATTTCACACCTCCATGTGTGAAAAGGGGCTTTTACAGGATGACTAGGTCAAGTTTGACCAAGTCAAACAACGCAGTAGCATGAGGTGGAGGGTACATTGTGGGCCAGTGCAGTGGGACAAGGAGGGAAGCTTCTAGAGGAAAGAAACCCTAATGAGTGAGGTCCATTGAGAGAGAGCTCACATTTTTTAAAATGAGGGCAAGGTAGCCATTGAAAATCATCTTGAGTATTATTCATCTTTGGTCCTGTGGACTTGCTGCAACTTATTGCTGGTTAGCAAGAATTGCCGGGAAATTCTTGTTTAGGATTTCCTCTCCTTCTTGAGTAGATCTTGGAGGATTTTACTCCATTCCCCATATTTAGACATTGAGGTCAAGAATTATCTTTCTTCATCAACGTAGTTTTAGCTGGAGATTGTGCAATGTTGCTGGGTGTTGCTGGGGAGGTTTTCTACAACACCATCCTTGGCTAGTTTTTCAGAAGAGGGAGATTCCATCCCTTTGGGAGATCAGAAAAGGAGGGTCATTAGCTTATTCCACCATATTTGGCACCAGGCCAACCACTTTCCATCATATTAAACACAGTCCCTTTCTTAGACAGCGTTATTCTTAGAGAGCATTTGCTGTGAGGGATTAGTAGACAGTTGGAGGGTGAGATCTTAGGTGAAGGGATCAACCTTTCACTTCAGATTTCCATTGGAGGATGGTTCTTCATTTTTTGCAGCCAATTTAGCCTTATCCATCTATTTCCAGTTTTTGAGTTGTTGCTGCCTAACAACTCCGACATTATTGTATTTTCCCATTTTGTACATGTATTGTAGCCAATCCTCGTAAGGATTGTTGTATTAGTGTTTTCAGGGATTGAGAGCTTTCTCCCCCTAATTTCTTGAGATATCATTGATATATCATTATATTTTCATTTTATATGTTGCAGTGTCTCATATAAACAGCGCTGCCATAGCTAGGGCAAATTTATATAGCAGTGTTTTATCACATTTCGTGTACATGTCTTATTGAGGCTTTCATTGCCTAGCTTGAGTGAGTGATTCCTCAAATCATTGTACTCTATTGCTGCTATATTATACATTGTTCAGCTATTTTCATCTTCATGTGCCATGGTTCATTAAAATAACGTTGTGGATTCCTTGTATGTTCATACATTGTTGCAGCCCCATTCTTTGGGCACTTTCTGAAAGGAACTAGGTGTGGGAGGCTTGTCTCACCACCCTAGAAGGATTTCATCGATCCAAATCCTTAGATTTGGTCTTAGTAACATTGGACTAAGGAATCCAAGTCTTGGTATCAAATCCTACTACCTCCATTTCTGGAAAATGCGTTTTCCAGCTATGGATTGCTAGCTATTCCTAAAAAGGAACATTACAATGGTATCGGAGCATCGAACTTGGCACAGCCTGTGAGTTCGATATCAGAAGGAGATGATGAAGAAGATGAGATTTCTCTCATATATTTCTAGAAAAAATAAGAGCCTCCCCAAGGAGGAGAAGCAAAGAGAAGAAGAGGAAGATCCATGCACTTCCTATTCTTGTGAAGGTAATGAAGATAGGCATGGAGGATACTTGGATCATTTGATCTTAAGTAAGTACCTGAGTAAGTATAAATCCCATTCTGCAGCATTTAGGGGAGCTACAATGTTCCCACTATTTATTTAGTAGAAGGAGGAGAAAAGGCCCTATGGAAAAATATAAATCAAAGGCAATAGGTTTCTATTGTCTACATTTGATGGGAACACTTCAGCTAGAGCTTGGGTGAAAAAGCTAGAGGCATTTTTCTTGCTACATCCAGTGGCAGAGAAAGAAGCAGTGGAGATTGCAGCGCTGCACATGGAGGATGAAGCCTTTGTTTGGTGGTTCAAACCCTTGGTCCATTCAAGGGAGAGTTATTTTGCACAATTTTCTCAAAGGTTGATCCAAACCTTTGATGGAGAGAGGACAAAGGAAGAGAAATTCATTCCACCAAGGGAGGAGAATTGCACCAACGTTGTCACAGATTTGGGAGGGTAGCCTTCTACATCTATGGAGGAGGCAGCCATTGCATTGGAGGAGAAAACTAAGGTATGAATGAATTTCCACTTTTCATTTCAACAAATAATTTAAGGGAATGTGGAAACTCACATGTAGATGTCCAAGAATCTACATACTTTGCTATTGTAGAGCACCATGATTGCACTGCGCTGTGCAAAGGGTTCAAGGAGGAGATAAACCCTCATCCTCATACATCTTGGTTGAGTTGCATTCAACCATTGAGGTTGGAGTGTGAACTTTTGGAGGATGGAGTGAACCATGACACCCCCATGAAAAACAATAAAACAAATTTTGAACTGGAGGATGAAACAATTGCTACACCATTGAAGGAATTAGCAGCGCTGTTAAAAATGGGTGGAGAGGAGATGTTACCTCAATCACAATTGATTCCTCATGGATCAAACATAATCATGGGTGAGAGATCTTCTCTAGGAGGTCTCCAAGGAGTTGCATTTCAAATTTCCATGAAATGCAAAGATATGGCTTGGGAGAATGGTAGCCCTCATGGGAGGAGTACCAAAGGAGGAAGAAGGAGAAGACATCCACAAGGATATGAGTGGGTGTGGATGAGGAGCAAGAGGCTGATTTTCCACTTGCAAATATATGATACCGGGCAGCAAGAGGCTTGGTTGTGTTGGCTCCTCTTGAAGGAGTTTGGCCATCACTTGGTGTATCCTCTTTTCAAGAGGATGGGAGTGAAGAAGAGCTGGCAGGATGTTTACATCATTGAGAAATAGAGATTAGGGATACATGGAGCTGATATGGTATATATATCAGTCATGATACCTTCATCACATGAGTCACATGATGTGAGCATGAGGAGGCAGCAATCACTTGGATTGCTTGAACCATCTTGGAGAGAGCACAAGCATATTTTCTCTCATATGATGTATGGTGTTGCAGGAGTAGAGGAGGGCACTCTCATAGTGCAAAGGGATTACTCCTTAGCTTGGACTGATCGGGAGGTATTTCCATCTTGGGAAAAGCTTCACATTTGCAGCAGCATCACCAAAAGTGTTCTTGACAAGGAGCATGTCGAGAAACAAAGATTGGCATGGGCAAGAGCCTTTTTGCATGAGCTCACAACGCTGAAATTTGGGAGCAGGGTCATATACATGGATCCGTATATCATATTAATTCTAGCCTATGGTAAGAACCTTGTGTTTACATTTTCTGATTTACATACTCTTACCATTATGTTGCAATGCATGGCTCCTCAAAGGGGCAGATTTTTCAAGTTGCTCCATGAGCAAGGTCAGGCCAAACCATATGATGGAGACAGCCATATTTTAAATGGCCCTGGGAAAAAGTTTTTCCATTCTACACATGTTCAGCTAATTCATATGATTAGCATTATATTCCAAAACATTTTTCCTTGTACATTTCTTGAGCAGCAGTTTGCAAAACTGCGTTATGCACCCTTGGGAGACTGTTGGTACTTTCCAACACCATATGAAACCATCAGTACTTCCTCTATTTTGATGATGAGCATGTTTCCATTTGCTGATATTTTCCATATTATTGGAATCATGATCAGAAGATTGACACATGAATTTAGTGTGTCCTTGAGTGAAGATGATTCCCACAGTTTTTGCATGGCATGTTCGAAGGGGAACATGAGGAGAGACATGGCCACCACAGCCAGTTATTTGCCTTATTTTGAGGTGGGCCATGATTTTGATGATGATATCCATCTATTGTATGTATATGGGCATGTATTTGATTTTGTATTGTTGATTCACTCATCTATTTACTATTCAATAATAGAGGTGATATTTTATGTACAGTACTTGCCATGTTATTTTCTGCAGCTACAGTGGATGAAGTTGCGCTATAGCCCTATGAGACATTGTTTGTACCTTGATGCACATGGTATAACCTACAGAAAGCATGTAATTGGGTAATTTTATGATGATCATGTCCTACTCATCATGGATGAAATGTCTTGGGCCAGTCGGATTATCATTGATGGAGGGAATATCCTAGGAGGATTGCTCTTAATTTTGCCACTTGAGGGCAATATTTTTGCAGCCCATGATCAGCACACACTCTAAAATTATCACAAGTGGAGGGGAGGATAGAATGAGGCAAGCTATGAGGCTTGCCATATTAATATTTGCAGCCCACCTTCATTGTTGGAGCTCAAGGTGGAGGGATATTTCTGTGAGTTTCCATGTTGGGAGGAAACTTATGTTGTATGTATGATTTCTTGGGGATGGGAGATTCATATGGGGATGATGAGTCCCATTATATATCAGATCTCATGCCTCAAGGTGGCCCTTAGACATCCCATTGTTTCCTTCATGGATCTTTGTTTCTACATGATAGCTATTTGGGGATGTTCACCAAAGGCTAGATTGCATATGTTGGAGGGACAGCTTGGAAACTTGATTGATGATATGGCATCCTTTTCTTGAAGGATTTCATCATGCATGGATGCTACAGGGAGAGTAAGGGAAAATTTATCAGTCTATCCTTGCACTTTCTTAAGGACAAGCAATCTTTAAGAAGGGAGGACTGTAATGTTCCCAATTTTTATGGAACATTAATTTTTGCCATTTTCACATAGGAGATAAATAAAATGGGTAGGAGACCCATTAATTTCATGAATAGGTAATAAAAATCCTCTTGGTATGAAGGAGGATCACTTATAGAGTTGGATTTCACACCTCCATGTGTGAAAAGGGGCTTTTGCAGGATGACTAGGTCAAGTTTGACCAAGTCAAACAACGCAGTAGCATGAGGTGGAGGGCACATTGTGGGCCAGCATAGTGGGATAAGGAGGGAAGATTCTAGAGGAAGGAAACCCTAATGAGTGGGGTCCATTGAGAGGGAGCTCACATTGTTTAAAAGGAGGGCAAGGTAGCCATTGAAAATCATCTTGAGTATTATTCATCTTTGGTCCTGTGGACTTGCTGCAACTTCTTGCTGGTTAGCAAGAATTGCCAGGAAATTCATGTTTAGGATTTCCTCTCCTTCTTGAGTAGCTCTTGGAGGATTGCACTCCATTCCCCATATTCAGACATTGAGGTCAAGCATCATATTTCTTCATCAGCGTAGTTTCAGCTGGAGATTGTGCAGTGTTAGTGAGTGTTGCTTGGGAGGTTTTCTACAACACCATCCTTGGCTAGTTTTTCAGAGGAGGGAGCTTCCATCCCTTAGGAGATCAGAAAAGGAGGGTCATGAGCTTATTCCACCATATTTGGCACCAGGCCAACCACTTGCAATCATATACAACGCAGTCCCTCTCTTAGACAGTGTTATTCTTGGAGAGCATTTGCTGTGAGGGATTAGTAGACATTTAGAGGGTGAGATCTTAGGTGAAGGGATAAGCCTTTCACTTCAGATTTCCATTGGAGGAGGGTTCTTCATTTGTTGCAGCCAATTCAGCCTTCTCCATCTATTTCTATTTTTTGAGTTGCTGCTGCCCAACAACTCCGGCATTATTGTATGTTCCCATTTTGTACATGTATTGTAGCCAATCCTCCTAAGGATTTTTGTATTAGTGTTTTCAGGGGTTGAGAGCTTTCTCCTCCTCATTTCTTGAGCTATCATTGATATATCATTATATTTTCATGTTATATGTTGCATTGTCTCCTATAAACAGTGCTGCCATAGCAAGGGAAAATTTATATAGTAGTTTTTTATCACATTTGGTGTACATGTCTTATTGAGGCTTTCATTTCCTAGATTGAGTGAGTGATTCCTCAAAGCATTGTACTCTATTGCTGCTATATTATACATTTTTCAGCTATTTGCATCTTCATGTGCCATGGTTCATTAAAATAACGCTATGGATTCCTTGTATGTTCATACATTGTTGCAGCCCCATTCTTTGGGAACTTTCTGAAAGGAACTAGGTGTGGGAGGCTTGTCTCACCACCCTAAAAGGATTTAATTGATCCCAATCCTTGGATTTGGCCTTAGTCACATTGGACTAAGGGATCCAGGTCTTGGTATCAAATACTACTACCTCTATTTCTGGAAAATGTGTTTTCCAACTATGGATTTCTAGCTATTCCTAAAAAGGAACATTACATTTCACTTTGGGCGAATGGTATCACCACTAAATGATCCAACGGAAATTCACCTTATGAGCTGGTGTATGGCAGGGCAATGGTTTTCCCCATTCAAATTTCTCTACCAGTGGCCATATTTTTGAATGACTTCGTCAGGAGAATGAATCAGTTGGTGGAACTAGAGGAAACCCAGGCACAGGTAAACTTCAAGTTGTCAGACTACCAGGAAAAGATGAAGTTTCTATTCAACCAATGAGAAAAATACAAGGAGATCGAAACAAGGGACCTGGTGTTGCGATGGGATGTCAGGCAGTCGAACAAAGGTAAACACGGGAAGTTCGATCCGCTTTGGTTTAGACCATTCAGGGTGGCAGAAGTCAAAGGAAAAAATAACTTTGCATTGGAAAAATTGGAAGTAGATCTAATTGAGATGCATGTGAATGGGCAGTTTCTCAAGCCCTATTTCCAGTATTTACACTGGCTGCGAGGGCCCATTGTATATATCCTTAAAATTGTAAATATACCATATTTTATTTTTGCATTCATTTCCATTCCGTTCTTTTTAATCAGAATTATCTGAAACTTTATTACGACTGTCCTGGTTATACTAACAATAACACAAGTGAGCGGTCTATGAGTTCTCGACACACTCGAACAAGTGTGTCGTCCCCAACAGAGCCAATGTTGGCTTGTGACTTCCAGGAGCAGAAATAAAACATGGAGAGCTAACTAATGAAGGGATAGGAAAGGGAAAAGTGGGAGGCTAAAGGTGGACGACGCAACTCTTTCAGTGGTTAGTAGTGCAAATGTGTCATCGTGATCGCTCCTCCCATAGATACATGATTCAGCCTGCAGTAGCGGTGGTGCCACCCACCAAGGTCAGTCATCTACAGTTGATTCCAATGGCACTCGAATGAGCGGGGGATGCCAAAACTGACCCTCCAAAGGAGATGATGTCAGCTCCCCTCGTGGCCAATAAGAGCAGGGGGGGCAGACAGGGGATAGAGATCAGCTTTCAACCTGTTGAAAACTGGAGGGCCCCACCAGCACACAGCTGGCACAGGTACATTACAAGGCAAGGTAAGTTCATTTGGGGTACAAAGTTCGATGCTCCTGTGTCTAGAACGTGGTCCCACACCTACCCAGATGCTGTCGGCCAATAACTGTGTGCCATGTGCCTCTTTGCCAACGTCCTCATGATGTCAGCCATACAGTTATCGTCCTCCCCTATTACCCAGTAAAAACTCTGTTTCCATCCTGATTTTTACTCTCATATGTTTGAATTGTTGGTCACTTACCAATGTTTCACTCAGTTAGGCATCTGGGTAAAATCACAAGTATTGGCTGCCTTTCACCCTCACGTTGCTTTCCCTGTTACCTTAGGTATTTGTTCGTATCCATTTCATTATTCCCATTTTACTATTTTTTTGAATTGATATGGAAAAAATGAAATGATCTGCCTCCGAAACCCCACAATATTGCGAGGTCGGGACTGCTCCTAGCCCCAAAAAACTCATGGATGCACACTCTCAACTCTGCAGCCTATTTTACCATTTCAATGTGGCTCTACTAAGGCTAAGCTTCTAGAATTTCAGCGACGGGAGGAAGATGTGTTCAGAGTCGTTGATTCACGGCTCTATTACCAAATTGCCCCAAAAATCCATCCATTCCTGGAGTTTATTTCCTAGCTCATCGATGCCTACATCGAGCGGAAGGACATTTTCCTCTCTTCTCGAGGGGTCAAGATTCTCGAGATCACTCCTCAGCTCATCATAAAAGCCCTATGATATCCCTCTGCCCAAGTCTGCGTCAAATTCACTAATGTCACTCTCTCCTGCCACTTCTTGAACCTACCCTTGGAGAAGCAGAGTGGTTTCCTCAAAATCATTACTGATTCGCACCTATCTACTCTCCATCCCATAGAGGATATTCTTTTGTCCCTATTCTATGACACCATACAACCTATTCTAGTAGTCATCTCAGGAATGTTGGGGTTAGAAAATTTCGATACGGTAACTAAAGCAGGTTTAGGGTTTCTTTGGCTCATGATTCAACCTGGGATTCTAATAGATATCCCCACCTTCCTAGCCTCAGCTATCAAAGCCCAGTTCCAAGATATGTTATCCTTTTTCTCTTTCAGATACTACTCCCTAGTCTTCTACCTATTCTTGTTTAAGAATGTGGATAAGTTCGATGGTTTAGGTCTGAACAGGTTCTCCATGAGAAACACTGAACCTAAATATGTTTTCAAATGGACTACGGCCGTTCCTCAACACTCATATGGGAAGGGTATGTGAAATTTGTCATGGATTTCATGTCCAAGGCCTATGCAATCATACATTACAGCCCCCTGCCTAGAATTTTTCCTGAGCAAAAGGAGTGGCTCCAGTTTAGTGAAACATATTGTACCGGTGATTGGTACTTGTTTGAAGATCACACCGATATCAGGTTCTATTGTGCCAAGGTGCCTCCTTACCACTTTCCAGTGTTCCTGTCCATAAATATTTTTTCCCTTGAGTTCATCCACCAAGTCCTAAGTGCCCACCAAGCCAACTTCATGCCCGTGAAAAAGGGATATATCTTCAAGCTCCCAAATTTTGTAGGCCCTTTCACCATTAATTCAAGGCATTCACTCTCCTATGTGTAAGTGATGTTACGGAAGATGAATTTCCCATGGGGATATGCTTGGCACTATGATCCTAAAGTATTTATCACACACAGGAAGAAGAATATTAAGTCTACAACATATGAGCATGAACCTAGTCCTATTATTGAATGGAAAGCTAACTATGATTCATGGCCTTTGGATATAGAGATGGAGGCTGAATCCCCAACTGCCAAAAGGAAAAGGAGACAATATACTCAGTGACGTGGAAGTTATGAAACATGAAAATCCCCATACTGGCCAAGGATTCACTGACGAGGAGGGGGAAGGTCACCTCAGTAAGAGACAGAGGACTGAAGGCCCTGAGGAACAGGACGCTGAGATTCCTCATGATGAGGCCTCACTGCTCATGGGTCATGACAAAGACAGACCAGGCTTTCAGCTCTCTTATGGTTCTACTTCTTCTTCAGCACCTTCAAATTTTTCACAAGCTGTCACGTTGGATAAAGAATAAACAAAGGAGCAGATTGCGGCTAAGAATCAATCCTCAAGGGATAAATTGAGAGCAGAATTGTCTCAATTCGTAGAAAAGAATCATACTAGGCTTGCCTGAGCCCTAGATGTGGAGAAAGACCAACTTATGTTTGTTGTCCAACATTCATCCTATCATCCCTTACCCCCAGGATCCAAGTACAAAGCCCTGGAAATAATTATGAATTTGGCTTCCATCCACTTGCCCAATAAGTTAAATTTGCACAAATCCATTGGAGACATGTTGTAAACTGAAGTATTAAAGCATACCATCTCCCTGGAGAAAGAAGAAAGGAGGTTGGATCATATTAATATCACACAAAAAAGGGAAAGAGAAAATTCTAAAGCTTTGGCTGCTCAGCTGGATGACTAAAAAAATATGTTAAGAGGTAAGGGAATTGATCCCAACTCAGCGGTACAAGCCCTTCGAAGAAAAACTGATTTGGAGGTACAGAGCTACGATGAAACCAAATATCCCTCGTCAGAACATATTCAAATAGAGGAACTAGACATAGTGGAAAAGGAAAAAGATGCCCTCACTAAGGCTCTTGTTCAGAGGGATAAGGAGAATGTAGGATTAAGGGAGAAGTTGTCAGAGCTACAACAAGCTCAGGATAATCATGTGTGTCTAGTACCTTTACCTGAGGACCCACAAAGTGCTCTAGAACAGTTAACCAAGGCTCTGGAGGACCTGAAGATATCAGAGGATGAGACACGCACCACTTGGATACTCTTCGATGAGGCTAAGGCGGCCTACTCAGAGAACCAAAAGATAGTCTCGTCCCTTCAAAAGGAGGTAGATACCCTTCGCAAGGAGGCCCAGGGACACGAGAATTCTATCAAGGACTTGAAGGCACAAATTAAATGGAATATGTCATTAGTATAAGATAGGAAAATAGTCTGGAAAAAAATCATAATAGAGGTGAAAGAGAATTGGGAGCTCATCATGCTAGCTAGTGAAAATAAGAATGCCATTCAAGACTATAAAGTATAGCAATCAACCGTAGGGAAGGAGACGGGAATGCAGCAACAGCAAGGAAATATATCAAGTATATCAATGAACTCCCATATGAAGAGTTGAGCATGCGTGGAGTGGTCGACCATTTCAAGACCATCATGGAGGTTAATAAGATAATATAGAAAGAGGATGTATGGGTAAGACCATTGGGATATTTATCAATCGTGACAAATGGAGTGGAGAGATTCTATCAGGAATGGTGTAAGTTAGTGGAGGATGGTATTCCCCCATGCTAGTATCAACATTAGGGACATTGCTTCCCTTGACCACTTATGACCAAAAAATGTCCGAGATCAAATGCAAGGAAGATTTAATATTGGAGAAGACCTCCCGCCTGAAGGTAGATACCTTAGTAGCAACATTATGTAAGGAATTATTTCTCCTTTCCAAAGTCAAGAGATTCTTCGTAACCTAACTTTATTACTCTGAGCTTACTCAACTTCAATCCATGTTCAAGTTCTTCAGCACAACACCTCTACTCACAACGGTCATCTAGAAAAGGTGCTATGAATATGCAAATCCTCCAACTCCTTCCTCCTCGTAGCAACTGCCACCTCAGCCGCCTCGCCAGCCTGGCTCCTCTACATCTTTAGTCTGACCACAAAAATCAGGGGGCTCTGCGACGCCTTGTTGTAACCGTTAAGGATATCATGATCAGGCCCATGTGGCCTTTGTTTGTATTTTCTGTTTCAATTTCAGTTGTGTTGTAAAATCGGGTGAAATCTCGATTTCACTCAAAGTATCGCTTAAATTTTATGTTTCTATTGTAATCAGTGTCGGAAGAATAATGCCTCTGATACGATGCAGTCATATTGCATCATTTTTTATTTGGATAGGAAACCGTAAAATCAACAAAGAATATATGTCCAAGAAAATATATGGCCAAGGGGACCAATGTAAAAACTATAAAAAGCCAACTCGGAGAGGAAGAAAAGTTTCTGATTTCTCTGGAAGTTATGAGTTCATATTTTGTATAGAAAATTTTGTAATGTTTGGGATAATATATTAATGCATATTTGGAAGAGCTATTTTGAGAAGATAATATAATGACAACTTGTTGCAATATGGATTCCTACTGGGATTTTGAGCAGTATGTATTCCTCTTTTGTGTATTGGTTTAATGTTCTTATTCAATTTTTCCATATTTTCTTCCAAGTAATCATGTGTTCGGAATGCTGGTTGCTAATGGTTAATAAATGAATTTATCTTACATGGTACTCATATACTGGTCATTTGAAAAACTTAATTAGGCTCGACACATTATTCCCATATCATAATTCTTGTCTTGACCATTCTCCTCTTTAAGTCTTTCGAGGGTATATTCTTACATCTCCGTAAGCCTACCTCACTTTGACTTACCGTCCCTATTCATATTAGCATCCACCCTTATTATCTCAAAGATATGTTCACTAGTTTCATATCCGGCCCTATTGCAGCAAAAAGAGTTTCATTTCGGCCACAGGCCCATTTTGATCTATCTCCCTCTTACAATCAGAGTTAGAAGCTATTGAAGCTATTGATCCACTCCCATTGTTATCTAGAACCTCCGAACAAATAAATTCCACGAAGTTTATATCCGGGAGTTCCTCTCAAAGAACATAAGAAGAACCTATATGACCTCCTTCTCTCAAGATGTCCTAAGCAATGGTCTCCTGCAACTCAAGACTGTCTCTAGGAGTGACAACAGTTACAACTAAGATTTATTTTTCAATTATAGGATTTAGAAATGAAAACCTACTGCAAGGACATGGATCTTACCACCTAAATAGTAACTCTAGATCTATAAGCCCTAGACTTTATGGAAGAGCTTCATGGCTACCCACTATACTTTCTTTCTATTATCAGGTCAGGATTAGACTGGACAACCACAATCTTACCTTATACCGGCACCCTAGACAATGGAGGGAGTGCTCTACCTTCACCCAGGAACAACTTTGATAGGAAATCACTATTAGCAACCACCTTTGTTCCACACACTCTATTTCCCCAAGAACCCGCAAGCACTTTTCTATCTATACCAATCTCTTAAAATTTAGATTCCATTTCAATTAGTAGCTACTGAGCATAGCTCTTCTCTTAGAAGGAAGCACCAGATGAGACGATTTGATCCCTTACCTTACGAATAAACCCTGCACTTTCATGAGCCATATGCCTTCTCATCAGGGCCTTTTACTTACCCTTGAATTTATTACCTTCAACTAGGGACATGGAGTGATACCCAACCTCTTTGTGAAGCTAGGACATGAATAGATTTAGGGGATAGCACTATGATAAGTCCTTACCCCTTCCCTTGTTTAAACCCACCCACTAGAATAACTTGACCTAATTAGCCCTAAACCGACTTTATGGAATAGCTTCAGGCAGGGCTAATGCACTATATACCCTTAGTAGGTCGGGATTAGAACTTACCCATTCTCTTATTTCCTTACACCATGGGACATGCGATGGAGTTATAATGAAAAACCTCTTTTTAATTAAGGATAATCTATGTAGGGGATGACTTACCCCTTACCTCTTATACCAACAACATATGGAGGAGTATGGCTCTTACTAATCTCTTAAGCTAGAAATAGTCAGGGGTGAGACACTAGAGCTATTAACCCTTTTACCATTCCATGCCTTTGGTCACACTTACTATTGAAACTAGAATCTTTAGACCTATTTTTCTTATATTGATGAAGAAGCAAGTTCTCTTAGTTAGTTAGTCGGGTGGGACGACTACTTACTTTTGATTAGAAGCACAAATGACATGAAACAAACTTACCCTTACCTCTTAGCTTCAGTGTTTACTAACTACTTTCCCTTCAGACCTGGTTGCCCCATACCAATTTTTTGGTTAATTAGTCTTTGTAAGGCTACTTCGTTATCCCTTATCTTAGCGGGTCAAGATTATACCAGCTCAACTTTCCCCTTCTATTATTGATTTCACCATAGGATGATAGAATCCCTCACCAATTCACTCAACCAGGATGAGGACGGCATGTGCTATGAACCCTTTACCCTTACATGTTTTGTGTACTTATTACCTACGGCCCATCTGGATACCTAGACTATACTACTTGGATGAATGAATCTTAGGGAGGTATAACTATAGAACCACCTAGCATGGCATGGATGATAGGTCATGAAACAACCTTACCCTTGACTTGATTTACTACCTTAAACTTAGGAGAGGAATTATTTACAAACCAATCCATTTCGCCAAGAATAATATTAATAGGGGAAGCTTCTATTAACTACCCTTCAACCTAGCAGCATGGAGTGTTTCCCAACAACTCTTTGATGAAGAATCCAACTAGGAATAGGAAGTACAACATCTATGAAACCTTTATTTACGAGCATTCGACTGGTTATATCCTTTCCTTTACTATTTCCCTCAACCAACTGGTTATTGAGTGTCGTACCTTCAACCAGTAAGGATTAGGAGGGTACAACATCTATTCATTCTTTATATATGTAATAACCACTAGATTCATGATTTGATGTGATATTTAATGATACATATCCCAACGTTTCACTTATTTTCCCTAGCTTTCAATACTTCGTTCCTCAGATTTATTCCCCTCGACGACTATTATTCTGGTCTTAATATGGATATATAGATGAATTGGAAGCCCCAATAGAAATAATACCTTTCATTCAACGAGTCACAGAGTGGATAAGTAAAAGCATTATTACTTTTATAAAGTAGTGGATACAAATCCACTTTTTCATAACCCTATAATCAAAGAGGGAAATATCGTAACAACCCCATAAGTATGGGTTGTTACTCGTCTTGAAGAAGTTATTAAGTATCAGAGGGGTGAAAGAAACTCTAAGAGCTTGTGGTATTAGTGTCATTACTCAATGTTTTTTGGGCTCATGTTTCTCCTTGGATGAAGAGTTGTAAGCCCCCTAACTAGCGTGGAGTAACCAAGTAATGTCCCAACCATAGAAGTACGTTTTTTTTCTACCTAAGTTCATCTAAAATCTAAGGCTTTTGGAAGGAATGTAATCTTATATAAAAATAAATTTAGGTTTGCGAATTTCGGAAAAGGAGAATTCTAGCTATTGAGTGCAGTGTCATCCTCCAACCAATCATGATTATTCCAAGCTGCTTCATCAAAAGTAGAATTGTAAAAGGTGGGGCCAAAGGAGGAATATTTCCTTGTGCATTTTTGTGCCTTTTGGGTTCCCTTTTCATGTGCTTTTGAGCCACAACCAAATAATTTAGGAACTGTCTAAGCTTTGGGCATAGAGCTCATCAGGGGATATCCCCCATGTCAATGGGTGTTTTCTTCCACTTTGGTTAGCGCTGCGCATATGGAGTTCCATTCCTTTCATCTTGTTATATGAATATTTCCTTGAGCATTTCCAAAGAATTAGGTTTGAACCTTTCCCTTGGGAGTGTAAAGTGAAATTGCGTTAATACTCAAGCCCACCATGAAGATTTTTCCATTCATTGTTTTCTATTTATGGCTACTAGGATGCTATCACCTCATACTCCATATAATCCCTGTACCGTATACCTTGAATACTTACTCATACGAGAGTCTCTTTCCCTATAGTATAGAAGAGATCATATAGGAAAAGGAATAAAAACATAAACGAACAAAGATATGATTGACAGAATGTATCCATATTTAAGCCCTACATGAAAATTAATTTTCTCGGTTCGTCATTGTATTCTTTTATTCCCACTTCAAGTTTGTAATATTCCAAATTTTCCACAAGATAATTGGAATATTAGAGTTCTTAATTTTCATAATTAATTAAGTAAATAAGATGGTGGAAGGACCCACAAACCCCATAGATCAATAAAATCCACTTTTGATGTGTGTATGTGGATATTCCAGATCTAGATCTACATTATGGAGTAGTGGAGTAGCTTCTTATATGTAGAAGGAGTGGAGATCATGGGTCATTAATGTAAAATCATGAGGATATTGGAGGAGGTCAACTGAGATCATAGCGCATTCAAAGTAAGATCATAAATCACTTATGATGATATAGTGGAGGAAGTGGTGCATCTAATGAACACATGATGGAGATAGTGGGAATTAAATGTAGACATGATGGAGATCATGGAGAGATAGCGTAGTCTTCATGAAGCCTAGTGGCCACATGTACAACGCAATTATGAGGGGGGCCAAGGCTATGGAAGGCTCATAATCTATATAATGAAGATGAAGGCACAATAGAAAGCAGGCTTTGTATTATTATTTTTGATCTGTTTAGATCTATAATTGTCATGTCACATTTCTATGCATGCTTATGATGTTTAGCTAAGTCTGCAGTGTTGTTTAGCACAGGGTGTTTCCAAGCGGAAATCCCACCCTTACCCACGAGGGACTTTGAGTGCCTTCTCTCGGAAGGTTTCTATTGAGCTCCATTCATCATCCAAAATTGGTACCACATTCAGCCACACTCATATACACATGCAGCTACAAGAATAATGCAATTCATGTTCAAGGGTTTGAGAGGTGGTGGTTGTTTCTAGCATTTCAGATAGGAAACCGGTGGATCAGGACTCATCCTTTCACCTTGTTCTTCAATTTCAGCCTTCCAGGAGGTGTATATTCATATCTGTCATTCACGCCATTGTATCATACCTCCATGCAGCAGTATTCCCCTCAAGGATTGTGTAGTTCAGTCTTGTATATCCATTGGAGGAGGGAAGTTTCTAGTATTTTAGCTGGAAATATTGTGAGGGATCCTTCTTTCACCTTGGGCATATTATTTCCATCATTCTTGAGCTAAATTGCAGCATCCAACATTGGGCTAGTGAGCCTTCATCCTTGACAGTGCATTTTTTGGTAGTAATTGTGTAGCAGCATCTGCAATCAGTAGAGGAGGATAGAGGAGCTTGTAGATCTTGAGCTTCTAGCTTGAGGATCTAGTGAAGGGATCAACCCTTCTTGCATAGATATGATTTTACATCATATTGAAGCTATACTTCATCAGATTATACTTCATAGATGCATAACCAACAGTCATATGTGCAAGCCCTAAGAGGGCGATTTTCTAAGATTGATAGATCTGGAAAATCCTTTATTGGTTATCTTATGTATCCATCATAGAGCTCAGATCTAAAGTTTCAACATCATCAAAGCTCCCAAACTGCCTAGATCTAACTTTACATTTTTCTGGCAGTTGCAGTCCCAGGAGTTGCAGCAACGACAACACATTTTTCCATCCTGCAGTTATGCAATCCCTCCTGTGGGCTCATTTTAGGGTCATTCTAGGCCATCTCTTTGGCTTGAGTGTCTCATATTTTGAGCACTATTGTATTGGTTTATCCACCTCCTATATAATAAAATGGATAAGATATTATGTACATTTTGACGGTGTCTTTAGATTTATTATTTAATTTGCTACAATTCTTATATTGTTTTTTTTATTACTGCATTCTCCCTTTTGGGATATTACAGTGGTATCATAGCATGATCTTTGGCTCGGCTTGTGGGCACCTCATCTTTTGCATCAAAAGAAGAAGCATATAGTATAGATCTATAATGAAGGAGGATTGTAGTTTTTCCACTCTTCTCTTTAGATATTTGCAATATCTCTGCAAGGAGGTCAATCATATGAAGAGATAAAGGAAAAGGAAGGATCTAAGAAGAACATTTGATGAGGAAGGTCCCAGCACTTCCTATCAACATGAGAAGCAACTGGAGAAGTAAAGAGCTTCACATTATTCTACGAGATCCACTTTATTTTATAAGAGAGAGGACTGGTCTGAATATGAAGGAGACTTGAGGCATGAGACCCTAAGTAGATATCCGTCTGAGTACAAGGCACAAACTAGAGCTTTGAAGGAGAATCTCTCTCTCCAACAGTTCGTGCGACTCAAATAAGAAATAAGATCCCGAAGCACCAATAGAAGAAAAAGGCATAGATTCTTCTTGTCTACATTTGATGAATCTTCCACAAGAACATTAAGGGCTTGAAGGGAAGAATTGGCTACATTATTTCAGCTATATCCAGTAGTAAAAAGAGAGGTTGTGGATATTGCTGCGCTTCACCTAGAAGGTGAAGCAATGGATTTGTGGTTCAGTCACTTGTCCCATATGAAAGTGTCTTCTTATGCAAATTTTATTCAAAGACTAAAGAAGATGTATGGTAGAAAGAAACCAGAGACATCTCACATAGATACATCTCTGATAATTGAGGATATAGTACATGAAGAGCCTGAGGAAGATGTCCTCATTATCACTCGGGAGGAGGAGCCTCCACCACCACCACTAGCTACAAATGTACTTACATAAGGAGGAGGATCACTTGAATCTTTGCAAGATGGTCTTGAGTTATTTACATTTGGAGCCCCATGCATGATACATGAAATACATGAAGAGGAGGCAGATACCAGTGCTGGTACAGTTGAATAGATACAACAATCATCATTACCAGCAGTTGGAGAAACCATTGCACCGGTTGGAGGAAATATTGTAGATGTGAAAGATAATCCTGATATTCATCTTATCCAAGGTTTTCATATACTTTCCTCTCATATTATTTTAGTACCTCATATTGAGACTTGTGAGATCATTCCATCAGGGTAAATTCATAACCAAGGATTAGAGCACCTTGTTGATTTGGAGCAGAACATTATCACTGCACAGAGGACCCTTGATTTGATAAAGGAGAAGATGTATTGCTATCCCAGTTTTTCATGGCTGAGCTACGCCCAACACTTTTTGTTGAAGTGTGGAGTTGCAGAAGATGGGAGGAGCACAGTCCTATTCACTACAGTGCCAAACTATGAGTTTAGCATTGTATGTGGCCATGATACAACACATGTATCACCATGCAGATCTACAACACTATCACTTAGTAGCAGTGATGATGAGAGGGCCCCATTATTCTTGGAGAATTCGGAAGGTAGATTCACTCATGAATCACTAGAGGGGCAGATGATAGATGGTGGACATCTCGTGATCGATAGAAATTTCCATTGTCAAGATGAAGTTTCCTTGATGAGCACCTCACAGCTCAAAGAGGGATCTCTACCTACAGAATTTATGGAGCCTTATGGGTTCCAATGGGCCTTTGATGAGAGGATATCATGGAGAGACCTCAATGGAGGTTCACTTCAACATTTCATGGAGTGCAAAGTTATTTAGTTGCAGGATGTTGGTATTCTACATTGGAAGGGTACCAAGGTTGAGCTTGGCATGATTCATCATCCACATTGGGATGAATGGATCTGGATGAGGGGAAATAGGTTGCCTACCTTCCTAGAGATCTATGATATCAGGTAGCAAGGAGCATGGTTTTGTTGGTTACTTTTGGGTGAGTATGGGTTTTACCCAACATCTCACATTCATAGGATCCATGCCATGTATATCACTAATGACATGCAACTGCAAGAGGCATGGTTGCACTGGTTGTTGATGAGAGAGTTTGTACAAATCATGATGTATCTTATGTCCATGTATTTTATTTTGTTTAGGATATGTCTCATGTCTTTACATGTATTAATGTTTGGGATGTATCTCATGTTCATGTATATACTTGGGTTTGCAACATGGCATGACTCTCACATGATGTGGTGTCACAGAACTTGTTTGTATTTGGCTGATGAGACATTCCATATGTCCATTAGTATGTTGTTGCTCCATGACTTTCATCATGATGATGTAAGATGGCAACAAATATCCTTGCTGCTTTGGTTATTATTGAGAGAGTATGGGTTGATTTCTTCCCATAAATTGCATGACATTGATGGAGGATGGCAACATGAGGCCTTACAACGTTGGCTTCTGTTGGGGGATTATGGTCATTGTACTTGGTATGATGATGATGTGATGGGGAAAAAATATGCCTTACTATGGTGGCTTCTCTTGAGAGAATATGGCCACTACATTTGGTACAATGCTGATTTGGCATGGCATCAAGAAGCATTGTTGTGGTGGCTTATATTAAGAGAGTATGGCTCTCTTACTTGTTTTCATGATGATATAGCATGGCAGCAGAAGTCTTTGATACAGTAGTTGTTATTGGGAGAATATGGTTTGACATTGTTCATGTTCATCCATATGTCTCTACTTATTTTTTTTCACTATGTTGATGTTATGTCTGGATCCTACATCGCCAACAGAGGTAATGATGAGAGCATTGATAGATGCAATATACTCTATATATCATGGGTTGGAGAGATGGTTCATGAGTTGGGACTTTCCACTTTGGGAAGAAACCACTTCATTTCATGTATCTCATGTATAGAGGAGATCTTATGACATCATATGGTTGCCACTTGGTGATTCATTAATGAGGAAGGGTATCAAAATTTTTATTTGGAGGCCATTCTAGACATTCTAGAGAGGCAACTTTGGAGTTGGGCATGCATGACACATTGTGACAAATGTGGAGGCCTTCCATATGAGGATGCCATTTGGAGGGAGGATGTTTTCTGTAGCATCCACTTTTGCAGTTGCTTGAGGACAAGCAACATTTTGGTAGGGAGGAATGTAATATTCCCAATTTTCCACAAGATAATTGGAATATTAGAGTTCTTAATTTTCATAATTAATTAAGAAAATAAGAGGGTGGAGGGACCCAAAAACCCCATTGATAAATAAAATCCACTTTTGATATGTGTATGTGGATATTTTAGATCTAGATCTACATTATGGAGTACTGGAGTAGCTCCTTAAATGTAGAAGGAGTGGAGATCATGGGTCATTAATGTAAAATCATGAGGATCTTGGAGGAGGTCAAATGAGATCATAGTGCATTCAAAGTAAGATCATAAAGCACTTATGATGACATAGTGGAGGAAGTGGTCCATCTATTTCACACATGATGGAGAGAGTGGGAATTAAATGTATACATGATGGAGATCATGGCAAGACATCGTAGTCTTCATGAAGGCTAGTGGCCACATGTACAATGTAGTTATGAGGTGGGCCAGGGCTATGGAAGGCTCATAATCTATATAATGAAGATGAAGGCACAATAGAAGGCAAGATTTGTATTATTATTTTTTATCTGTTTAGATATAGAATTTTCATGTGACATTTTCATGTGACATTTTTATGCACGCTTATGTTGTTTAGCATTTGCAGTGTTGTTTAGCACAAGGTGTTTCCGAGTGGACATCCTACCCTTACCCACGGGGGACTTCGAGTGCCTACTCTGGGAAGGTTTCTATTAAGATCCATTCATCATCTGGAATTAGTGCCACATTCAGCCACACTCATATGCACATACAGCTACAGGAATAACGCAATTCATGTTCAAGGGTTTGAGAGGTGGTGGTTGTTTCTAGCATTTTAGCTAGGAAAATGGTGAAGGATTCATCCTTTCACTTTGTTATTCAAGTTCATCCTTCCAGGAGTTGTATATTCATATTCGGAATTCAGGCCATTGTATCATACCTTCATGCAGTATCAGTCCCCTCAAGGATTGTGCAGTTCAGTCTTGTAGATCCATTGGAGGAGGGAAGTTTCCAGTAATTCAGTTGGAAATCTTGTGAGGGATCCTCGCTTCACCTTGGGCATATTATTTCCATAATTATTGAGCTACATTTTGGCATCCAACATTAGGCTAGAGAGCCCCCATCCTTGATAGCATAGTTTTTCGCAGCAACTGCAATCAGTAGAGGAGGATAGAGGAGCTAGATCTTGAGCTTCTAGCTTGAGGATCTAGTGAAAGGACCAACCCTTCTTGCATAGATCTGATTGTACATCATATTTCAGCTATCTTTCATCAGATTATGCTTCATATATACATACCCAGCAGTCATATGTGAAAGCCCTAAGAGGTTTATTTTCTAAGATTGATAGATCTGGAAAATGCTTTCTAGGTTATCTTGGGTATCCATCATAGAGCCTGGATCTAAATCTTCAACATCATCAGAGCTCCAAAACTTCCTATATATAACTTTACATTTTTTCGGAAGTTTTAGTCCCAGCAGTTGTAGCAAAGACAACACATTTTTCCTTCCAGTAGTCTAGCAGTTATGCAGTCCCTCCTATGGGGTCATTTCAGGGTCATTCTAGGTCATCTCTTTGGCTTGAGTGTCTCATATTTTGAGCATTGTTGTACTATTTTATCCACCTCCTATATAATAAAATGGCTCAGCTATTCTGTACATTTTGATGTTGTCTTTAGATTTATTATTTACTTTGTTGCAATTCTTAAATTTTGTTTTTTTATTACTTCATTATCCCTTTTGGGATGTTATAGTGGTATTAGAGCATGATCTTTGGCTCAGCTTGTGGACACTTCATCTTTTGTATCAAAAGAAGAAGCAGATAGTAGAGATCTATCATGAAGGAGGATTGTAGTTTTTCCACTCTTCTCTTTAGATATTTGCAAGATCTCTCCAAGGAGATCAATCAAATGAAGAGATAAATGCAAAGGAAGCATCCAAGAAGAATATTTGATGAGGAAGGTCCCAACACTTCCTATGAGCATGAGGAGAAACCAGAGAAGCAAAGAGCTTCACATTATTCTACTAGATCCACTTTATTTTATAAGAGAGAGGATTGGTATGAATATGAAGGAGACTTGGGGCATCAGACCCTAAGTAAATATCTGTCTAAGTACAAATCACAACCTAGAGCTTTAAAGGAGAATATATCTCTCCAACAGTTCTTGCAACTCAAAGACGAAAGAAGATCTCGAGGCAGCAATAGAAGAAAAAGGCATAGATTCTTCTTGTCTACATTTGATGGATCTTCCACAATAACATTAAGGGCTTGGAGGGATGAATTGGCTACACCCTTTTAGCTATATACAGTAGCATAAAGAGAGGTTATGCATATTGCAGCGCTACACCTAGAAGGTCAAGCAAGAGATTGGTGGTTCAGTCACTTGTCCCATATGAAAGTGTCTTCTTATGTAAATTTTATTCAAATACTAAAGAAGAGGTATGGTATAAAGAAACCAGATAAATATCACATAGAGACATCTCCCATCAATGAGGAGATATTACATGAAGATCCCAAGGAATATGTTCTCATTATCACACAAGAGGAGGAGCCTCTACCACCACCACCAACTATAGATGTACTTACATCAGGAGGAGGATCACTTTCATTTTTCAAGATGTTCTTGAGTTCTTGACATTTGGAGCCCCATGCATGATACATGAGATGCATGAGGAGGAGGTAGATACCAGTGCTGGTACAGTTGAATAAATGCAACCATCATCATTACCAGCAGTTGGAGAAACCATTACAGCAGTTGGAGGAACTCTTGTAGATGTGCAAGATGTTCCCGAGATTCATCTTATCCAAGATTTGCATATAATTTCCTCTCATATTATTTCAGCACCTCATATTAAGATTTTCAAGATCATGCCATCAGGTAAAATGCATAACTAGTGATTAGAGCACCTTCTTGATTTGGAGAAGCAAATTATCACTGCACAAAGGACCCTTGATTTTATCAAGGAGAAGATGTATTACTATCCCAGATTTTCATGGTTGAGCTACACCCAAAACTTTGTGTTGAATTATGAAGTTTCCGAATATGGGAGGAGCATAGTCCTATTCAGTACAGTGCCAAACTATGAGTTTATCATTATATGTGGCCATGAGACAGCACATGTATCACCATGTGGATCTAAAACACTATCACTTAGCAGCAGTGATGATGAGAGGGCCCCATTATTCTTGGATAATTCTAAAGGTAGCTTCACTCATGAAGAACTGGAGGGGAATATTATATATGGTGGACATCTTATGATGGAGAGCACTTTCCATTGTCAAGATGAAGTTTTGCTGATGAGCACCTCACAGCTCAAAGAGGGATCTCCACCTACAACATGTATGGAGCCTTATGGGTTCCAATGGTCCTGTGATGAGAGGATCTCATGGAGATACCTCAATGGAGGTGCACTCAAACATTTCATGGAGTTCAAAGCTATTCAATTGGAGGATGTTGGTATTCTACATTGGGAGGGTACCAAGGTTGAGCTTGGCATGAATCATCATCCACATTGGGATGAATGGATCCAGATGAGGGGTAGGAGGTTGCCTACCTTCCTGCAAATCTATGATACCGGTAAGTAAGAATCATGGTTGCGCTGGTTACTTTTGGGTGAGTATGGGTTTTACCCAACATCTCACATTTGCAGGATCCATGCCATGTATATCATTGATAACATGTAGCAACAGGAGGCATGGCTGCACTGGTTGTTGATGAGAGAGTTTGGACACCTCATGATGTATCTTATGTCCATGTATTTGCTTTTGTTTTGGATATGTCTCATGTATTTACATGTATTTTTGTTTGGGATGTATCTCATTTTCATGTATGTACTTTTCTTTGGAACATGGCATGACTCTCACATAATGTGGCATCATTGACCTTGTTCGTATTTGGTTGATGAGACATTCCATATGTCCATTAGTATGTTGATGCTCCATGACTTGCATCATGATGATGTAAGATGGCAGCAAGAATCATTGTTGATTTGGTTACTATTTGGAGAGTGTGGGTTGATTTATTCCTATATATTGCATGACATTGATGGAGGATGGCAACAAGAGGCCTTACAGTGTTGGCTTATTTTGGGGGGTTATGGTAATTTTACTTGGTATGATGATGATGTGATGGGGCAACAATATTCCTTACTATGATGGCTTCTCTTGGAGAAAATGGCCACTACATTTGGTACAATATTGATTTGGCATGGAAACAAGAAGAATTGTTGTGGTGGCTTCTATTGAGAGAGTATGGCTCTCTTACTTGTTTTCATGATGATCTAGCATGGCATCAAAAGGATTTTTTACGGTGCTTTTTATTGGGAAAATATGGTTTAACATTGTTCATGTTCATCCATATCTCTCTACTTCTTCTTTTTCACTATGTTTATGTTATGTCTGGATCCTACATGGCCAACAAGGCTAATGATGAGAGCATTGATAGATGCAATCTACTCTATGTATCATGGGTTGGAGGGATGGTTCATGAGCTGGGTCTTTCCACTTTGGGAAGAAACCACTTCATTTCATGTATCTCATGTATGGAGGAGATCTTTGGACATCATATGGTTTCCACTTGGAGATTCATTGATGAGGAAGGGTATCTAAGTTTTCAATTGGAGTCCATTCTAGACATTCTAGAAAGGCAGCTTTGGAGTTGGGCATGCATGACACATTATGACAAATGGGGAGGCCTTCCATATGAGGATGCCATTTGGAGGGAGGATGTTTGTTGTAGCATCTAATTTTGCAGTTTCTTGAGGACAAGCAAATTTTGGCAGGGAGGACTGTAATATTCCCAATTTTCCACAAGATAATTGGAATATTAGAGTTCTTAATTTTTATAATTAATTAAGTAAATAAGGGGATGGAGGGAACCACAAACCCCATACATAAATAAAATACACGTTTGATGTGTGTATTTGGATATTTTAGATCTAGATGTACATTATGGATTAGTGGAGCAGATTCTTAAATGTAGGAGTGGAGATCATGAGTCATTAATGTAAAATCATAAGGATTTTGGAGGATGCCAACTGAGATCATAGTGCATTGAAAGTAAGATCATAAATCACTTATGATGAGATAATGGAGGAAGTGTTGTGTATAATTCACACATGACGGAGAGAGTGGGAATTAAATGCATACATGATGGAGATCATGGAGAGACAATGCAAACTTCATGAAGGCTAGTGGCCACATGTACATCGCATTTATGAGGTGGGCCAAGGCTATGGAAGGTGTGAGCCCCCTATGAATTTTTTGAAAAGAAAACAGGGAGCTAAATGCTTTTTTGAGCCTTCAAGGAATGCATTTCCTCTGAAAACACATCATCCTTGAAGCCTCCTTATGCCTTTTTCCTTTGAGAAATCCTCACTGTTGTTTCTAGTTTAAAAGCCTCTCTGTTATAAAGAAGAATGCCCAAAAAAGGCCTTTTTCCCTCTTATCTCATCCCCACTAAACCTCTATTTTCCTCACCTTTTTCCCCTCCCTAAATTCCTCACTAACCCTCTAAACCATCTTAATTCCCCTTTTAAACCTCACAAATATCCTTTGGCTAGTTTAATAATCCCTTATTTTCCTTACCGAATACCTCCTGTGGCCTTAAAAAGCATTAAAATAGGCCAAAAACCCACTTTTTACATACGCGTGCTTAACCCCTTTCGGCCAGCCCCCTCAACCACTTCCCCTCCATATGCCCTACGCCCGAGACCAAGTGCTTAAGGCCTGGGTGCTAATTGCAATCGGAAGGAACAGAGCGTGCATTCCTCTGTTAATAGATTTTCCCTGATGTGATGAAGTTTTACACAGTTGGCTTCCACTTTATTTTCAATTGTCGATCTTTAAAAGATCCGACGGTCAGCGCTAGCTCCAACGCGCCTGTTTCCTCTCTCTTGTCACCCTCCGATTATATCAGAGCCGTCGATCTTCCTCCAAATCGGATGGCAGTCGCTCAATCGCTCCACGCTCCTTGCCCTTGTCCATCTCCCTGCCGATTGAATCTCCACCGTTGATCCCCCACGCGATCCAACGGTTGGCGCTTGATCGTTGATTTCCAATCGAAAGTTTCTTAAAGTGTCACCCTATGCCTCCCCCGATTGCAATCCCACGATCCAATTGTGACCGTCTGTTCGATCCAGATCAACGGTCTATGTTGCATTGTGTCTTCCATGCATATTTGTTCATCGCGCAACCATTTAACTTCATCACGGCATCTCAACCGTCGATCTCCTCCTGAGATCTGACGGTCCGCATCTAATCGCCCTCCACCCGCCAGGTCCCACAATCCAAAAGGTCCCGCTTTCATTCATTTTAATTAGTTTCTTCCCATTCTGCATGTTTTTCATCAGTTTTCCACTGCTCTTCCACCGCTTCCACAGGCCTCCACAACATTCCTTCCGCCACTCCCCGGATTTTATAATGAGTTTATTGCATTGTGCAGGGTTGTTACAGAGTGGTTAATTCACTCTGTCTCTGCAATCACATCCATTGTGATTCGGAATACAGAGACGGCCGCCGCAGCAGAGACCAGTGTATCAGCAGCAAGGATTAAAGGGGCTTAAGCCTGTTATTGAATAATTAACGCTTAACCTCGCGTTAAAAGGAAGAAAGCATAATTTGAAGACTAAGCACACTAACAAAGTTAAATCAGTGCATTAATATCTGCAGAGCACCATTTCTCCAAAAGGACACCTTCCTACAGACGTCTCCATGCCTCCTCGAGCCCTTAAATGTATTTCACTGACAAAGCTTCTTTAAGACTGTAAGACAACAGTTATGGAGGTATGGAGAGGCCTATAGACCCTTCTATCCAGATCACTAATTCCAGAAGGCAGCGCAGAGTTCCAAATAGCCAGAAAGGACTTCAAGAACACATCTGAGGTCAATCTCAACCTGACAAAGACTCCTAAAGTAGCCTAAAGAGTACACATAGAATGCAGAGTCATTAAGCAGAGTGGGCTCGACCTTCTGCCTCCACTCTGTCTTAATGAACCAATTAAATATACATCTACTCCTATTATTCTATTCTCCTATAAGAATCCCCAAGAACATATTGTAAAGGGTTGCGTTTTTGTTGTTGTTGTTAGGGGGATTTTCTTAGCGGTTAGAACAGTTTTGGGGGAGGGTAGCTGAATAGTTTGTAATGTAGTAGGCTGGGAGGAGAAATCTTAGACTGTGTTAGCCATTGATCTCAGTGTATGTGACTGGTTTTGCATCAATTAATCAAGCAAATTTCACAGGATCCTGGTCTATTACTACGGGTGATGTTTCCCTGTCTTATTTCATTTTTATCATATTGTTCACATTTCTTCGATAAGAATCAGTAAATCAGGCTCAGGATATACCCTCGCATGGTACCCTAATGCCCACTGCTCTTCTTTTCTTTGATGTTTTCTGCTTAATGTGTATCTAAGAGCAAATGCATGTAATTTAACCAGTGTAGCAGTTGTTATTCACTGCTAGCTAATGTGTGAATTTGGGTTTGTTGCTTGGATGTCTCAGCTGGTGTCAAAGTAGGGAAGGTTAAAAGTCCTTCTCCGATCTATAGACTCTAGCTTTGTGTCCAATCTTATCTCTTTTTTTCCCCTTGGAGCATGCTAAAGCAGACCTGGAGTTAAATGACCGCTGGTCCGATCTATAAGCTGCCCCCTTTGTGACTTCATTGAAAGCTGCCTTTGAGTATGTCCAAGCAGGTCTAGAGTTAAATGACCTCTGACCTGATCTATAGAAAGAAATTGGGTTTCTTTCCTTCTTTCACCTTCACTCTTAATGTTCCATTCCATCATCTATCTTGAAAATCCTTTGGTATAGATGACTTTCCCTGTGGAAAGTCTTGGCTAGTTGCTTGCAAGTAATCTCCTTTTATGAATCCATAGCCCAATGGATGGCACATTCTTAACCTATCGTTTTTTTCGAAACATCCTGCTACTTTGCTCCTTTCCTCCCATTACATTCTCAGTTGATGATCTCATTACCAACGCAAAAACCAACCACATCATTTAAACCCCCACTCGTGCTTCATACCGAGCCTAATATCTCATTTTGAGCTTCAGAGATATATATCATTCTTTTTTTTATGGAGAGATCCCTCTCTGGATCCAGGAGGGCTAGATCCTAGGATCCCAAAGTGGTTTCATGTTGTCTTATGCCAAATCTGCCAAAACATAGGAACCCCAACATAATGGTGACTCCATTGGGGAAAAGAGACCAATCAGCCTTTATTTGGTAAATCACTGTGGTGGACAGTAAAATCTTAAATCATCCACCTGGCGACTCCACAGTTCCTAAATGATTAAAAGACTCCACTGGTGATCAGTAGGCTACTGATCATCTGTGCTTTCACAAGACTCCACTGGGATACCATTCACATTACAAAATCATCCCCACCAATGGAAGACTCTGATTTAAGTCCCCTTGAAGAGTTTCGTTGCAGAATATCAGATATACTGGCTAAACTCAGAAGCAGGGACCTTCCAGAGGTTTTCCTTTCCAGCTCAAGATTCAATGATCAACCTGAGCTAAAGAAAGTTTTTCTAGAAGTGCTGGTGGAAAGGTATGAAGCTGAGATTGACATATTGAACTCACAAGAGAAATCATACCAGTTCAAAGACCCCAGAGCATTTTTGGAAAGTCTCCCTCCCCCTAAGAGAGAGGAGATTCCACTGCCTTTCGATGTGCATGAAGAAGGTGATCAGGCTTTCAAGAGCCACACTGAAGACGCAGTGGAAGATATAGTAATTAAAGCTTCCGAGGATACAGACGGCCTACCAGTCATGGAAGGCTTGAAAGAAAAAAGTGTACATCATGTGTTCATTGATCCCGTGGTAGAGTACATGGAGGCCCTGATTAGCTCAAATTCTCCAGCATTGATCCTTCACAAGGGAAAAATTCATCAGGATTGGTCACCACTGATGGTGACCACGATTTTGAAAAACCACCTACAAAGCACCCTGTGGCTGTCTCTGATGAGCAGTCAGTGATTCTATCCTTTTTTTTTGTTGCTTGACTGGATGCACTGGCATTATTGTGTCACCTAGAGCATCAGAGATTTCCATGTAGAGTAGAGTAGGTAGGAAAGCTCAATAAAGCTTAGCCTGTGAGCATGTAGTTATTTGTTTTAATTTCTACAAATTCCAGCAAACCAAACAGTCTAATCCTGGCTTGGCTGTTTTTCAATTTCTGTCATAGAATGTAGAGAAGAAATCTGCTAGAAATTTTAATCCTAGCAGATAGTAGTGTGGGTAGAGAAAGCTATGAGACCAATAGTTTAATCTGGTCTCATGTAGTCATAAGGGTAGAAATAGAATAGGTTTATTTTCCTGTTTGTAAAAATTGATGATGTAAAGGGTCTGCAAGTCCAAATGCACCGAGAAGAAAAAAAGTTAGGACTATAGTGTGGGTAGGTAGTTGTTTGGGAGAATTTTACAGCTGATATGATGTCTTCATGATTTGTTGCAGCTGATCCAAGAAAAGAAAAGAATGAGTCAATTAACAGGCATCTGGCCTACTCCAAAGATCATTCTCTGAATTCTTGACTCCTTCAAGAAGAAGCCATCCCCATGTGGAGCCACTGTTAGCCCCCTATGAATTTTTTGACAAGCAAATGGCGGGCTAAATGTTTTTTTGAGCCTTCAAGGAATGCATTTCCTCTAAAAACACATCATCCTTGAAGCCTCCTTGTGCCTTTGTCCTTTGAGAAATACTCACCGCTGTTCCTAGTTTAAAAGCCTCTATGTTATAAAGAAGAATGCCCAAAAAGGCCTTTTTCCCTCTTATCTCATCCCCACTAAACCTCTGTTTTCCTCACCTTTTTCCCCTCCCTAAATTCCTCACTAACCCTCTAAACCATCTTAATTTCCCTTTTAAACCTCACAAATATCCTTTGGCCGGGTTAATAATCCCTTATTTCCCTTACCAAATACCTCCTTTGGCCTTAAAAAGCATTAAAATAGGCCAAAAACCCATTTTTTACACACGCAGGCTTAACCCCTTTCGGCTAGCCCCCTCAACCACTTCCCCTCCATATGCCCTGCGCCTGAGACCAAGCGCTTAAGGCCTGGGCGCTAATCGCAATCGGAAGGAATAGATTGCGCATTCCCTTGTTAACAGAGTTTCCCCGATGCGATGAAGTTTTACAAGGTTGGCTTCCTCTTTGTTTTCGACCGTCGATCTTTAAAAGATCTGACGGTCAGCGCTAGCTCCAACGCGCCCGTTTCCTCTCTCCTGTCACCCTCTGATTATATCAGAGCCGTCGATCTGCCTCCAGATCAGACGGAAGTCGCTCAATCGTTCCCCGCTCCTTGCCCTTGTCCATCTCCCTGCCGATTGAATCTCCACCGTTGATCCCCCACGCGATCCAACGGTTGGCGCTTGATCACTGATCGCCAATAGGAAGTTCCTTAAAGTGTCACCCTCCGCCTCCCTCGATTGCGATCCCCCGATCCAATCGTGACCGTCCATTCGATCTAGATCGATGGTCTGCATTGCATCGCATTATCCATGCATATTTTTTCATCGCACGACCATTTAACTTCATCACGGCATCTCAACCGTCGATCTCCTCCTGAGATCTGACGGTCCACATCTAATCGCCCTCCACCCACTGGGTCCCACCATCCAAAGGTCCCACTTTCATTCATTTTCATTAGTTTCTTCCCATTCCACATGTTTTTCATCAGTTTTCCACTGCTCCGCCACCGCTTCCACAGGCCTCCACAACATTCCTTCCACCACTCCCCATATTTTATAATGAGTTTATTGCATTGTGCAGGGTTGTTATAGAGTGGTTAATTCACTCTGTCTCTACAATCATAGCCATTGTGATTCAGAATATAGAGACGACCGCCGCAGTAGAGACCAGTGTATCAGCAGTAAGGATTAAAGGGGGCTTAAGCCTGTCATTGAATAATTAACGCTTAACCCTGCGTTCAAAGGAGGAAAGCGCAGTTTGAAGACTAAGCACACTAACAAAGTTACATCAGTGCATTAATATCAGCAGAGCACCGTTTCTCCAAAAGGACACCTTCCTACAGACATCTCCATGCCTCCTCTAGCCCTTAAATGTATTTCACTGACAAATCTTCTTTAAGACTGTCAGGCAGACCCTTCTATCCAGATCAGTAATTCCAGAAGGTAGCGCAGAGTTCCAAAAAGCCGAAAGGACTTCAAGAACACATCTGAGGTCAATCTTGACCTGACAAAGACTCCTGAAGTAGCCTAAAGAGTACACACAACATGCAGAGTCATTAAGCAGAGTGGACTCGACCTTCTTCCTCCACTTTGTCTTAATGAACCAATTAAATGTACATCTACTCTTGTTATTCTATTCTCCTATAAGAATCCCCAAGAACATATTGTAAAGGGTTGCGTTGTTTTTGTTGCTGTTAGGGGGATTTTCTTAGCTATTAGAATAGTTTTGGAGGAGGGTAGCTGAGTATTTTGTAATGTAGTAAGCTGGGAGGAGAAAGTTTGGACTGTGTTAGCCATTGATCTCAATGTATGTGACTAGTTTTGCATCAATTAATAAAGAAAATTTCACAAGATCCTGGTCTATTACTACGGGTGATGTTTCCCTGTCTTATTTCATTTTTATCATATTGTTCACATTTCTTCGATAAGAATCAGTAAATCAAGCTCAGGATATACCCTCGCATGGTACCCTAATGCCCACTGCTCTTCTTTTCTTTGATGTTTTCTGCTTAATGTGTATCTAAGAGCAAATGCATGTAATTTAACCAGTGTAGCAGCTGTTATTCACTGCTAGTTGATGTGTGAATTCCGGTTTGTTGCTTGGATGTCCCAGCTGCTGTCAAAGCAGGGAAGGTTAAAATTCCTTCTCTGATCTATAGACTCTAGCTTTGTGTCTAATCTTATCTCTGTTTTTCCCCTTGGAGCATGCTAAAGTAGACCTGGAGTTAAATGACCTCTGTTCCGATCTATAAGCTGCCCCCTTTGTGACTTCATTGAAAGCTACCTTTGAGTATGTCCAAGCAGGTCTGGAGTTAAATGACCTCTGACCTGATCTATAGACAGAAATTGGGTTTCTTTCCTTCTTTCACCTTCACTCTCAATGTTCCATTCCATCATCTATCTTGAAGATCCTTTGGTATAGATGACTTGCCCTGTGGAAAGTCTTGGCTAGTTGCTTGCAAGTAATCTCCTTTTTTGACTCCATAGCCCAATGGATGGCACATTCTTAACCTATCGTTTTTGCCAAAACATCCTGCTACTTTTCTCCTTTCCTCCCATTATGTTCTCAGTTGATGATCTCATGACCAACGCAACAAGCAACCACATCATTTAAACCCCCACTCGTGCTTCATACCTAGCCTAATATATCATTTTGAGCTTCATAGATATATATCATTCTTTGTTTTATGGAGAGATCCCTCTCCGGATCCAGGAGGGCTAGATCCTAGGATCCCAAAGTGGTTTGATGTTGTCCTATCTTTTGGTATTGCCAAATCTGCCAAAACATAGGAACCCCAACAGAAGGCTCATAATCTATATAATGAAGATTAAGGCACAATATAAGGCAGGCTTTGTATTATTATTTTTATCTGTTTGGATCTACAATTGTCATGTGACATTTCTATACACGCTTATGTTGTTTAGCTAAGTCTGCAGTGTTGTTTAGCACAGGGTGTTTCCAAGCAGAAATACCACCCTTACCCATGGGGGACTTCAAGCGCCTACTCTGGGAAGGTTTATATTGAGCTCCATTCATCATCTGGAATTGGTTCCACATTCATCCACACTCATATGCACATACAACTACAGGAATAACGCAATTCATGTTCAAGGGTTTGAGAGGTGGTGGTTGTTTCTACCATTTCAGCTAGGAAACCAATGGAGGATTCATAGTTTCACCTTGTTCTTCAATTTAGCCTTCCAGGAGCTGTATATTCATATTTTGCATTTAGGCCAATGTAACATACCTCCATGAAGCAACAATCCCCTCAAGGATTGCATAGTTCAATCTTGTAGATCCACTGGAAGAGGGAAGTTTCGAGTACTCCAACTAGAAATTCTGTGAGGGAACCTTCCTTCACCTTGGGCATATTATTTCCATAATTCTTGAGCTACATTGAATCATCTAGCATTAGTCTAGAGAGCCTCCATCCTTGACAGCATAGTTTTTGGCAGCAGTTGTGTGGCAGTAGCTGCAATCAGTAGAGGAGGATAGAGGAGCTAGATCTTGAGCTTCTAGCTTGAGGATCTAGTGAAGGGATCAAACCTTCTTGCATAGATCTGATTGTACATAATATTGAAGCTATATTTCATCATATTATGCTTCAGATCTGCATACCCAGCAGTCATATGTGCAATCCCTAAGAGGGTGATTTTATGATATTGATAGATCTAGAAAATCCTTTCTGGGTTATCTTGGGTATCCTTCATAGAGCTCAGATCTAAATTTTCAGTATCATCGGAGATCCAAAAATTCCTAGATCTAACTTTACATTTTCTTGTAAATTGTAGTCCCAATAGTTGCAGCAGGGACAGTGTAGTTTTCCTTCCAGCAGTCCATCAGTTATGCAGTCCCTCTTGTGGGTTCGTTTCATGGTCATTCTAGGCCATCTATTTGGTTTGAGTGTCTCATATTTTGAGCACTATTGTACTGGTTTATCCACCTCCTATATATTAAAATGGCTCAGCTATTATGTACATTTTGATGGTGTCTTTAGATTTATTGTTTACATTATTGTAGTTCTTATATTTTTTTTTTTTATTACTGCATTCTCCCTTTTGGGATATTACAAAATTTTCTATAAGTTAAATTGTTCTATCCAATAGGGGAAGTCCCTTTATATAATACGTAAATACTCAAAAGGTATACCCGCTATTTATATTATCGGAGGAATACTTACCTTTCCCTTACTCAATGTGGACCCCCTCCCCTACTTACCTATCTGGCTGTAATAATTGATCCCATTCCATTACTCATTGGGCGAGGTACACATTCTAACTTACCTGACACATAAAGCATAAGAGTATGTTAATTTCAATACTTCAAGGCAGTCTCTAACTAGTAGCTACCCCACCCCCCCCTTATATTGTTCGGATCAACTTTGGACGAAGTTTATTAAGTTGCTTTAGAAATCCGGTCCAAAGTGTGGCTTCTAGGTTCCAATGGACTTAAAACCTTCGAATCTTATCAGAAGAAGGAATTATTACATATCTAATAGAAACAACGATCCACGCATTCCATTTATGAAGACATTAGCTAGCACAAATATCTTCAATGTCAATCCCAGCGGGCATCATTGTAAGACGGGAACCACTATTTACATACACAGATATATATACGAGGAATCCTTCGCGATTCGATGCCAATGAATAAAAAGAAATCATTCGTCAGCTTCCAAGTCAACGAAGTCAAATACTTGGTAAAATAACTATCACAGGATTTGCTACTACGTAGGGTGTGGAGTCAACTGAATTTTCTTCCGCTTATGATACCTATAGTACTATCGTTTCAGGTAGATAAACTAATTCTAATGGGTATCGATTAGGAACTGGACCTACTGACTCTCATGTTTCTTGCTACTTCTTATTGGTCAATCGAGTCAAAAGCAAGATTAGTTTCTCGACCGGGTAGAACTGCTCTTGGGTATGGGACTAGATAGGCTATTACTGGTGCTCGATAAATAACTGTATATTTAAAAACTTCTCATACAACTTTAACTACTCGTGCTTCTTTAATAGAATAAATGGCTTAACTAACCAATTGCTTCACCAATTGTATATTCAACTAGAACAACATCAACTTCTTTTGTTGAGTAAACAGGATCAACGACTTAATTACCAACAGGGTCAACAACTTCTTTTGGTTCTTTAGCCTCTACTCCATCCATGCATTTGACCTTCACTTCATGTATATGTGAGATATAGGTTTAGAGGGGAAATGATAGATAGTATCTTTTAGGGGATGGATGATTTTACGAATGAATGAAAACACTTTGTGATATGGTTGCCCAATGGGCGGGGAACCTACCCGTCCTCCCAACTTAGAGATAGATCCATAGCTCAAAATTTATCTATAAAATTTAGGATTATCATACCCTTATAGCTAACCTCTAGGAAATTCATTTATTGGACTTAGACCTTACATAATTCACTACGTATGGATAACCTTATAATCTACTTTGTGGGATAACCTTATAATTTATAGTTATTTCGCACACTATCGTTAGGCCTACCTTCGATCAACATGGCCTAGAGGACTTTAAACACACAGGGATTAGGCTCAATTTCAGTGAGTGCGATCAATATTACCTTTGATTTCTGATCATAGGAAGGAAAGCATTGGTCCTACCTTCACTTCGTTTGTGGAATGGAAGGGAGTTTTTAGCATTCAGGGCTATTATTCAAATCCAATTCAAGAAGGCCAGTGAGTGGTAGGGCTCAGCCAAGGTATTTCTCTCCCAATCTTCTCTTGGCTTTTCTTATGTTAGGGTTAACCATGGAGGTATTGGCTTGGTCGGAAATGAAATAATAAGAAATGTATAATTACATATATAATATCAACATTGTATGCTAAAGCATAATGACTAATTTAAATGCGTAATTACATATATAATAGCAGCATTGTTTGGTGTAATTACATATATAATTCATCTCCCTTAATTGAGAGCCATGCCTTCCTTGATTGCTTATTAGGTGGGGGGCTAGCATTCGAGCTATATATACAAGGAATCCTTCGCAATTCGATGCCAATGACCAAAAAGAAATCATTAGATAGCTTCCGAGTCAACAAAGTCAACTACTTGGTAAAAAAAACTATCTCGGGGTCTGCTACTACGTAGAGTGTGGAGTCAACTGAATTTTCTTATGCTTCTGATACCTCTGGTACTGGCATTTCAGGTAGATCAAATACTTCTAGTGGGTATCTATTAGGAACTGGAACTACTGAATCTAGTGCTTCTTGCTACTTCTTATTGGTCAACAGAGTCAAAAGAAACATTAGTTGCTGGACCGAGTGGAACTACTCTTGGGTATGGGACTAGATAGGCTATTACTGGTGGTCAATAAATAACTGTATATTTAACAAATTCTCATACATATTTAACTACTTGTGCTTCTTTAATAGAATAAATGGCTTAACTAACCAATTTCTTCACCAATTTTATATTCACCTGGAACAACATCAACTTCTATTGCTGAGAAAATAGGATCAATGACTTAAATTACCAACAGGGTCAACAACTACTTTTGGTTCTTTAGCCTCTGCTCCATCCATGCATTTGACCTTCGCTTCATGTATATGCGAGATATAGGTTTAGAGGGGAAATGATAGATAGTATCTTTTAGGGGATGGATGCTTTGACGAATGAATGAAAACACTTTGTGATATGGTTGCCCAATGGGCGGGGAACCTACTTGTCCTCCCAACTTAGAGATAGATCCATAGCTCAAAAGCTATCTGTAAAATTCAGGATTATCAGACCCTTATAGCTAACCTCCAGGAAATTCATTTATCGCACTTAAACCTTACATACTTCACTGCGTATGGATAACCTTATAATCTACTTTGTGGGATAACCTTATAATTTATAGTTATTTCGCACACTATCGTTAGGCCTACCTTCAATCAACATGGCCTAGAGGACTTTAAACATACAGGGATTAGGTTAAATTTCAGTGAGTGCAATCATTATTACCTTTGATTTCTAATCATAGGAAGGAAAGCATTGGTCCTACCTTCACTTCATTTGTGGAACGGAAGGGAAGTTTTAGCGTTCAGGGCTATTAGTCAAATCTGGTTCGGGAAGGCTAGTGAGTGGTAGGGCTCAGCCAAGGTATTACTCTCCCAATCTTCTCTTGGCTTTCCTTATGCTAGGGTTAACCATGGAGGTATTGGCTTGGTAGGAAATGAAATAATAAGAAATGTAGAATTACATATATAATAGCAATATTATCTGCTAAAGCATAATGACTAATTTAAATGTGTAATTACATATATAATAGTAGCATTTTCTGGTGTAATTACATATATAATTCATCTCCCTTAATTGAGAGCCATGCCTTCCTTAATTTCTTATTAGGTGGGGGGCTAATGGTTGAGCTATGCTTCGCATCCTCTCCTTTTTTTCTTCGTGTTCCTATCCCCCCCTTCCCTTATTTATTCATATATTTATTATTAATAATTTTATTCCTCTTGGCCTTTCCTAGGATTCTATATTCTCTTTGACTGGGTGGGGGACCTTTTCATCACTTCACTTATTCTTCTTATTTTTCTCATCCATCCTTTCTTTCGCTTATTATTATTGATCGAGGTCAAGAGCGGTATGATTGGTGACCATGTGTCATGCTCCTTCTTTCTTCCTGGCCTTGATTGACTCTGTGTGTGCTCCTTCCTTCTTTCTTATCTTGACCTTTCCTGTGTTTTCATTCCCTCATATTTCATTTCATTTGCCTCATCCTCTCCCATTGGTCGAGTAACTTCATACCTCCTCCTTCTTGCATTTTTTGTATTCCACTACAGAGTCTTTCTATTTCAGGGATTTTTTTGGGTGTGTTTATTCGTTGTTGGGAGGAGTTTGGAGTATTCTAAATATTATGGTTGTTTCCCTTTCTTTGGGTTTGGTTTATATTCCTGTGGGAACCGCTCGTTCGGGAGTGAGACCCTGTCTCTAGTGACTGAAATGATACGAGTTGATACCTGCCTAGCCAGTCATCAGTAATCCACCAAGCATCCTAAAGGAAGGCAATAAGTTTATTCTGGGGGGACAAGCTCAATGATATTAAGAAGTGGGAAAAAGTGTAATAGAAAAGATGGGGTGGTGTGAGGAAAGGCATGAAAGAGCCGAATCCTCTACCTACACTTTGTCAAATCAACAATTATCTGACCTCGTATATTAATCAATCAAATAGTGGATTTTTCACACTTTATATTCCACTTAGGCCTGCATCAACTCACTTAACTTACCAGCTCCGTACGACGCAACCATGATACTTCGTCCACACCTACAACAACCGGGAAACTACACTCACAGTACCCCTTACCCACACGTCCTGATGGCATTCCTCCCTACCTCAATCACCCAGGCAGGCGGACCCCCCCTCCCCCCCCCCCTCGAGCATCTGAGCATCCAAGCTCAAGCATCCCTAGGTTCAGGCACAATATTTCCTCTAGACCTATACTATCTAACTTGGGCCAGGACCCCAATATTACCCTATGATATACCATTCAGCGAACCAAATGAATGATTCGAAGGAAAAAGAATGAATCCCACTACCGGGATAAAGATAACCCCCCCCCGCCCCCCAAATGAAGGCAAGAATATGAATACTACACAGATGGATGGGTTGTTGTGATGGGTTAAAAGCCTGGATGCACTATAAAAACTTGTTTTTTCGATTCCCTATTTTAGGTTATAAATTTTTCAAAAATGCCTTCCAAATGGTTCACCCCACTCAATTGATTGATTGGTTAGGGGGGAGGAGGATGTAGGACAAACTCTAGGAATATAATATGGTGATGCGGGTTGGCATAAACAAAGTTGGATCCTAGTAATAGCTATAATCCCAATTCATTCTCTCCTTCTTCACTGATAATAAGAATTCATTCCCCCATATTACTATTTGTGGGAAAATGAAAAAGGGGAAGACATGACTACGGAATTGATGTTCGAAAAGGATAGATTAAGTTATCTCGTATGTGCCTAGGTCTGCAACTAGAATATACCTATCTTGGTAAACTAAATTATTATGTTTTTTTTTTTGCCTCTTCCCGAGTAGGCTAGAATTGTTGATGGGTTTAATTACTAGAGGAGAGAACCCTTATTAATATTAAGAAATGGTATCAATTTCTTGCTTTCATAACACTGATGAACACCGAGGAAAAAGTAGTGTAAAAACATAAATAGATAAGTTGCTTCAAGCTGGCTTCATCTATTCAGTTCCCCTAACTCAATGGGTATCCTCCAATCCTGTTCTAGTGACTAAGAAGCAAGGAAATATATGAGTGTGCACTTCTTTTCCTAAAAACGGAAGGTGAGGAAGAAAGGCCATTTAAGCCGTTCAACCCAATGGCTAGTACTTGGCTTGCTAGCTCTTGGGCTAGTGGGCATTTCTCGCTAGCTGGTGGGCATCTATGCCACCTTTTATTCTTTCATTTACCCCTTTTACAGGGGTGAATCAGGGTAGTTAGAAGCTTAGGCGGGTTAGGTATAAACCGATTATATGGCCATTGATGTGCCTTGTATTGAAACGAAGCACCCTAATATGGGGTGTTGTACCATTAGAGGTCATAAGTGCACTAAAAACGTTTTGATTTCACAACTTGCAGTTCTTACGCTTTCCCCCTGCCACCCCCACTCTATTTTTATCATTGGAACAACATTTTAACTTCACTATAAATCCATACCACTCTGAGTACTTTCATGTCCTTAGTTAGCACCTAGTGATTCTTTGGCACTAAGGGGGTGCTAATTTTTGTGACAACAGAATGCACTTGTAATATTCCTAATTAGCCCAAGCTAATAGGAATATTTAAATTTTGTTTTATTTTCCCATTTGTAAATAAATGACTAATGGAGGACATGTAAAACTCCTTAGATCATTGAATAAATCAATGCTCAATGTGAACAAATCTATATCTGAGCCAGTTATATAAAATCCACTTGTGTGTAAAACAGGTTTGAGCTATTTGACTGGGTCAATAGGACCAAATCTACAAGTTTTCTAGGTTCAATGTATCTCTTAAAATGACAGCGCAGTTCTAGAAGGAGGACCACATGTGAAAAGGGTTAATTGATTCAAGGTAGTTTAGGGTTTTGCACATCCTCATCTTATAAAAGGAAGGATAAGGCTCAAGGAAAGGTTGTTGATGATATTTTGATTTTGATATTGCTTGAGCAACTCAAACTCTCTTGGTTTTTTAGCTAGAGAGAGAGGAATTTCCTGTTTAGGAATTCCTCCTCCTTCCTTGAGGGTCTCTTGGATGAGATTGTGCTACATTGGTCCACTATCTGGCATTGGACAAGCTTCACCTCCCTTGAAAGCATAAATCCTGATTAGGTCTTCACTTTTTAGAGATCTGCAACAAGTGGAATCAGATCTATTCAGATCTGAAGAGTTCTATTGCATATTCTCAGTGGGGAAGTCATCTAAATCATTGGCAGGAGTGCAATAGCTGTTTTGAGCTTCAGTTTCTTATCTTGGCATGAGGCCAAAGTGCGCATCACTTCATCAGCGCAGTTAGCCTCAGAAACTGTGTCCTCTTTGTAGGTAAAGTTGCAGTTTACATTTGATAGCAGTTTGGAGGAGAGATCTCCGGTGAAAGGGATCCTTTCCTTCACTGAGGTGATCTGTGGATTGGCCAACCAATCCATGTCCTATTTCAGATCTGATCTACTGTGTGATTTATTCTTCAGAAACTTCTGAATTTTACTACAGATCCATGGTGTAGATCTCAGATCTATTCAGTGTCCTTCATGTTCAGCTGAGATCCCCAAGGGGAATGTACTTAAAAGTCATTTTTACATATATATCCCATTTAGATCTATCATTTTTCCCTCTTATCTATTATATATCTGAAACTTGATAAAACACTACTTCATATTTCTGAATATAACACTGTCTGGTTCATCCTCTACTTCTTGTGTCGTAAAGCTTGGTTTTGAGGCCTTTTCTTTAAGTATAGATCTGTATTTTCTAATGTAAAATATTTGAATCATATTCTCAGCTTTCCATACTATTATCTCTGCATAAAATCACCAAACCCTTCAAAAAATACGCTCTCTATGCTTCAAAATTTTTTTGCATACTCCAAGTCATGGGAAATCAGTAATTTCTAGCCTAGTCGGGAATGGAGGATCTGTTTAACAAAGAAAAACACATTTTTTTTGCTGAAATTTGGCATTTGAATCCCTATTGACCTAATATAACATATCCCAGAGCCATGACCCTTATTTTTACGCATATTTCTGAGTACAATCATTTTAGGGCATGAAAAGCTGCTTTTCCTCACTTTTTTTAGAATAAAATTTGAGAAAAGGTTGCTGAAGTACTTGGAATTGGTTTCTGAGTGTTTTTAAACACATTTTATAATATCAGAAGCACAAATACCTAAAAAATTCATTTTTCACGCATGTCTTGCTGAGAAATCCCCTTTGGGGATATTATAGTGGTATCAGAGCATGATCTCTGGCACAGCCTGTGAGATCAAGCTATCAGAGAAGTGAAGAGAAGAAATAGAGACCACAATGATGGAGAGGATGAGATCACTCTCATCAATATTTAGATCTAAGAAGAGCCTCTCCAAGGAGGTTTAACAGTTGAAAGAAGAAAGATGCAATGAAACTCCTAGAGGGTTTCAAGAAGAAGAAGGTTGCAATGAGACCTACAGAAGGTTTAAAAAGGGAGAGGAAGACCCATGCACTTCCTACCCTTACAAAGAATATTAATTTTACAGAGAAAACAAGAGCATGGCTCCACCACTTGGAAGAATGACAGAAGAGGAGATCTCCCTGCTCCTTTTCCAGATTGAAGAAGATCTCAAAGAGATTGAAAGGGTGGAGACTTGTACCAGCGATGGAACAACCTTGGAGGAGTAGCCTTCATGTCCAATGGAGGAGGACAACACATTTGAGGAAGAAGCTCTTGCTTCTACATCTCACCAACGTATGATTAAAAATCTATCTATTGTCATTTCAGCACATTGTATGAAGGGATCTACATCTTTGCATGCTGCTAATTTAGAGAAACAGAGTTGCACTGCGCTGTGCAAAGGCATTAAGGAAGAAGAGAGGAACCATTCCTCATCGGAGCATTCACATGGAAGCTTCATTTATGAAGCAATAGAGGCTCGAATGATGGATGGTAGACATCTTGAAGTGAGAAACCCTTTCTCCCTTCTAGATGACCCTTTCTCAATGAGCACACCCCTGCTCAAAGAGAAACTTCTACTTGCAGCAAATCCAAGGCCCCTTTGGTTTTGGAAGGCCATGCAAGAGGATAAGACCTCATGGGAAGAATTCATTGGGGGTGCACTTCAGGACATCATGGAGTGCAAAGTTATTCAACAGTTTGAGGAGGATCTTCCCTTCTCACAGGAGCAGAGAGTAGATGGAGGACATCTTCGGATGGATAAAATCTCTCATGACTGTGTTGGACATTTCTTGAGCCATGCACATCATGATGGGAGGCTTTTTCCTACCACCTATTTGGGTCCTCATAGGGTCAAATTGATCTTCGGGAAGATTTCATTTCAAGATCCCATGAAATGCAGGAATTTGATTTGGGATGATGGTAGCCCTCATGGGAGGAGTACCAAGATGATGGGTGGAAGGAGACATCCAAAATTGGTTGAGTGGATGCGAATGGAGAGCGAGAAGATAGAGATCTACTTGCAGATCTATGACACTGGGTAGCAGGAGGCTTGGTTGCGTTGGTTTCTCTTGAAAGAGTTTGGTCGTCACTCCCTTTCTAAGGGTATGTGGCTAGATACTTGCATCATGGAGCAACAAAGAGTATGGGCACATTGTGTTGGCATAAAATTCTTCATGTCAAGCACCATGTTGTCACTACATGATTTGGATGATGGAAGTATGAGGAGGTAGCAAAAGATTTTGTTGCTTGGAATGTTCTTGAGAGAGCAAGGGAAGAATTTCTCTCACAATTTTCATGATGTTGCAAGAGTAGAAGATGGCACTATCATAGTGCAAAGGGGTTACTCCTTGGCCTTAGATGTTCAATAAGGACTTTCTTCATGGGAAGGACTTCTCATATGTAGCAGCATTATGGGAGATGCCTTTGACAGTCTGCATGTCAAAGATTGGAGCTATGTGTTGATGGGAGCCTATTTGCATAGGCCAACAACGTTGTCACTTTGGAGCTAGGATTTATTGATGGAGTCTTCCCAGGATCACTTCTCATTCGATGCACTTGGTGAGCAAAGACGAGGTGAAGAAGATGAAGTGGTAGATGGAGACATCTATCACTGTGGTGTGCTTTTCTTGACTTGGGTTTCCAAACATGAGGAGAAGGAATTTCATGCAGCACTTGGTTCATTCCCCTTCACGGGAGTGTGCCAAACTATTATTGAGGATTCATTCATGGGTCCATGTATCTTCTTGCTTCCAACATATGGTGAGAGCTTTTGCTTGCATCCTCTTACCATCTTTTGGCAGTGCATTGCTCCACAAAAGGGCAAGCTATTCATTGAGCTCCATGATCTAAAGTGGGCCAAATTATATGATGGAGACAACCATCTCTTATGTGGCCTTGGGCAAAGATGTTTTTCTTACATGTATGTTCATTTGATTCATGTGATTAACCATGTAACAAGAAACAATTTTCCATGTATTCTTCTGAAGTAGCAGTTTGTAAAAATACGTTGTTAAGACTTGGGGAATTGTTGGTACTCTCTTGCAACACATAGAACCTTCAGTATTTCCTTCATGATGATGATGATCATGTTCTCAATTGTTGATATTGCTTTTAACTTGATGGGAGACATTATGTTGAGTGAGGCACATGGGTTGGATGTGTCCTTTTGGGAAGTAGGTTCCCACCTTTTATGTAGTACATGTTCTAATGGGAACATGGGAAGGGTTGTGGCCACCATGACCAAACACTTGTTTCTCTTGGAGGTGGGCCATGTGTGTGATGGAATACCTTATGATGATACCCTTCTGTCCATCACATATGGAACATTTTGGGCTAACTAGTTTTACAGCGTTGGAAGGAGGATCTTTGCAGATCTAATCTTCATGATGCCACTTGAGGGCAATATGCTTGCAGCCCAAGATCAGTTTGCACTCTACACTTATCTTAAGTGGAGAGGAGAAAAGCGTGGGGTAGGCTATCTTGTATACCATGTGCAGATTTTCAGCCCACCTATTTTGTGGGAGCTCAAGGTGGAGGAACATTTTCAGGAGTTGCCATGTTGGGAGGTGACTCATTTTGTGTGGATGATTGCTTGGGGATGGAGGATCCAAATGGGAATGTTGTTTCCCAATACATTTCAGATTCCATGCCTCAAGAGAGCCTATAGGCAGCACCTTGTTTCCTTCTTGAGTACTCTACTTATTCATGATGCTAGCTATTCAGAAAATTCGCATGCTTGGGAGAGGCAATATGGAGATTCATTGTTGACACAACATCTCATTATTTGGGGGAGATCATCATATGTGGATGCTACAGTAGGAGGAGGGGACATCCTTCAGTTCTACCCTACAGTTTCTTGAGGAAAAGAAAAATTTGGGAGGGGAGGACTATAATATTCCTAATTATCCCAAGCTAATAGGAATATTTAAATTTTGTTTTATTTTCCCATTTGTGAATAAATGACTAATGGAGGACATGTAAGACTCCTTAGATCACGGAATAAATCAATGCTCAATGTGAACAAAGCTATATCTGAGCCAGTTACATAAAATCCACTTGTGTGTGAAACAGGTTTGAGCTATTTGACTGGGTCAACAGGACCAAATCTACAAGTTGTCTAGGTTCAATGTATCTCTTAAAAGGACAGCGTAGTTCTAGAAGGAGGACCACATGTGAAAAGGGTTAAGTGATTCAAGGTGGTTTAGGGTTTTTCACATTGTCATCTTATAAAAGGAAGGAGAAGGCTCAAGGAAGGGTTGTTGATGATATTTCAATTTTGAGATTGCTTGAGAAACTCAAACTCTCTTGGCTGTTTAGATAGAGAGAGAGGAATTTCCTGTTTAGGAATTCCTCCTCCTTCCTTGAGGGTCTCTTGCAGGAGATTGTGCGACATTGGTCCACTATCTGGCATTGGCCAAGCTTCACCTCCCTTGACAACATAAATATTGATTAGGGCTTCACTGTTTAGAGAGCTGCAGCAAGTGGAATCAGATCTATTCAGATTTGAAGAGTTATATTGCATCTTCTCAGTGGGGAAGTCATCTAAATCATTGGCAGGAGTGAAATAGCTATTTTGAGCTTAATTTTATTATCTTGGCATGAGGCCAAAGTGTGCATCACTTCATCAGCGTAGTTAGCTTCAGAAACTGCATCCTCTTTGTAGGCAAAGTTGCAATGTACATTTGATAGCAGTTTGGAGGAAAGATCTCCAGTGAAAGGGCTCCCTTCCTTCACTGAGGTGATCTATGGATTGGCCAACCAATCCATGTCCTATTTCCAATATGATTTTCTATGTGATGTATTCTTCAGAAATACTTGAAGTTTACTGCAGATCCATGGTGTAGATCTTAGATCTATTCAGTGTCCTTCATGTTCTGCTGAGATCCCCAAGGGGAATGTACTTAAAATTCATTTTTACATATATATCCCATTTATATCTATCATTTTTCCCTATGATATGTTATAGATCTGAAACTTAATAAAACATTGCTTCAGATTTTTGAATATAACGTTATCTGGTTCATCCTCTACTTCTTGTGTCATAAAGCTTGGTTTTGAGGCCTTTTCTTTAAGTATAGATCTGTGTTTTCTAATGTAAAATATTTGAATCATATTCTTAGCTTTCCATACTATTATCTCTACATAAAATCACAAAAACCTTCAGAAAATACGCTCTCTATGCTTCAAAAATTTTTTTGCATACTCCAAGTCATGGGAAATCAGCAATTTCTAGCCTAGTCGGGAATGGAGGATTTGTTTAACATAGAAAAACACATTTTTTCTTTCTGAAATTAGGCATGTGAATCCTCTTGACCTAATCTAACATATCCCAGAGCCATGACCCTTATTTTTACGCATATTTCTGAATACAATCATTTTAGGGCATGAAAAGTTGCTTTTCCTCACTTTTTTGAGAATAAAAGTTGAGTAAAGGTTGCTGCAATACTTGGAATTGGTTTCTGAGTGTTTTTAAACATATTTTATGATAGCGAAAGCACACATCCCTAAAAAATTCATTTTTCAGGCATGTCTTGCTGAGAAATCCCTTTTGGGGATATTACAGCACTAAACTTGACCAGCAATAGTATTTCATGATACTTGTCTCCACATTTGTCTGCCCTTTAGGAGATTTCATTGAGGTGAGGGTGTTCCACTACTATAATACCTTGTAGTGGAAATGGAGTTGGGTTTGAAATTTTTATGAAATGTGATAATGTGTTATGGATAAGGGGTAATTGTGATGGAAGGGATTGTTTGAGTGGTATCACTAGGGTGACTTATATAGGTGCTATCCATATGAATATACTGAATTGATTATGTGTTATCTATCTAGTTGGTTATGGAGGTCCTAAACTTATTCCATGTCTTCTATATAGTGTTTCCTTCATTTGTCCTCAGATGTTAGGGGAGCTTTCTCTAGAAGACCTTGATACGCTTACATTATTTGTATTAAGGATTTTGGATAGATTCTCCTTGTACATTTTGATTCCATATCCTCTCTCATCTCTTAGGGTTTAGTATTCAAGTTTTAGCTTATATCAACGCTTTAAATTACATTATGCACCTTGGTTTATATAGGAGCCGCTTTTGCGCTCCCACATTGTATCGGAACTATTGTACTTAACAGTCCCATTGACCCACTTTTTTGGTCATTTGTTGGGAATTAATAAAATTATATTATCTTATCTATAAGTAGAGATATCCAATCATTTCATTTTGGAGTGTGGTACCATGTGATGAATAGTTTATCTATTTAGCTGTGAGATAATATGATATGTTGGGTATGGTTTTGTGCATGGGTTTGTACATGGTTTTGGGGCATGATGGTTTTCGGCCTCTAGTATTTTGTAGATCTGGTCAAGGGAATTATGGCTATGTTCTAATCTAGAGAATGGATTGGGGTTTATGTATGCTTTGGCATGTATATATATGTGTTGTAACACTAAAAGGAATATAATGAAAAATCAAGTTGGTCATCCCGATTTGGGATCCAAGGAAAAATATATGTGTATATATGTTTTATGTTTTATGCCCTTGCTATTGTTTATTTTTTGTTTTTAAGATTCATTTTCAGATAATTTCTGTATAGGGTTAAAACCTACATTTGGTATCAGAGTTGTTTCGGCTTCAAGGGGACGCCTTTGCTGCTGGGGTTTTTTTTTCTCGAGCCTATGGTAGACCCTGTTCAGTGGGAGATTTGCGGGATCAATTCTTGCGGTGAAATAATATGGTGAGCAGTGGAAATATAGAGATTGAGAAATTTAATGGTCAGAGTTTTGAGATGTGGAAGCTCAAGATGGAGGATCTGCTGGTGGATAAATACTAGTGGATCGTGGTAGATCCAGGTACTAAACCAACGAAAATGTCAGATGAAGGCTGGGAAAAGTTGGATCGGAAGGCAAAGAGCACAATATGGTTGTGTGTCTCATATTCGGTATTGTTGAATGTATCTAAGGAAGTTACGACGAAGAATTTGTGGGAAAAACTTGGGACTTTGTACCAATATAAGTCTCTGGTGAATAAATTGTTCCTGCAGAAAAAGTTGTATAACCTAAGGATAAGGGATGGAGACTTGGTGACAGAGAATCTGAACACCTTCAATAATATGCTAAGTTAGTTTTCATCTGTTGATATTAAAATCTCAAATGAAGATACGTTCATCAGTTCAGTGTGTTATCTACCAGACTCGTGGGACACTCTGGTTATTGCAATAGGTAGCAATACAAATACTTTGAATTTTGATGACATTGTCTTAGCCTTGCTGTCGGAGGAAATGAGACGGATAAATATGGAGGGTCAGAATGGAGATGCCTTATCTATACAAGGAAGGTGCCAGAATAGAAACAAGAATAAGGTTTCGAGTGGGAGATCTAAATCTCCTGGAAAGTTTGTAAAGGTGTGCTGGAAATGCAGAAAGGAAGGGCACTACAAAAAGGACTGCAGATATAAAGCTCTTGAGAAAGGAAAGGGATCTGAGATGCTCCTTATGTAGAGGAAAAAACCACCTCAGATGAAGGTGGGGATGTGTATTTGGCTTCTTCTTCAAATACACATGTAAATCATGAGTCATGTTTGATTGACTTAGGTGCATCCTTTCACTTCACTCCCCATAGGGAGTGGTTCTGCGAGTATGAGAAATATAATGGTGGTGATGTATTCTTAGGGATGATAGGAAGACCAGAATCTTCGGACATGGAAAATTCAAGTTGAAGCTACAAGGTGGAAGGACTAGAACATTTCCTAGTGTTCTGCACATTCCTGCATTGGCTAGAAATCTGATTTTTGTAAGCAAGATGGATGATGCAGGTGTAAAAACAGTGTTCGAGAAAGATACCTATAAGATGGTTTGGGGAGCACTGGTATTAATGCAGGGAGTCCGGATTGGAACTATGTACAAGCTCCAGGGCAGTACTGTTATTGATGGGTGCAATAGTTCTGTGGTTCTCGAAAGTGGAGCGGAAAGCCTAGTGGTCTCTGGAGAAAATACCATGCTATGGCATCAAAGGATTGGACATATTGGAGAGAAGGGCCTTCAGATATTACATGGAAACGGTATGGTAGAAGGTATGCTAATATCTCTCTGGATTTTGATTTCTGTGAACATTTTTTATATGGGAAGCAGAATCGGGTGAGTTTTCCTTTTGGTGCTAAGAGGGCAAATAAGATATTAGAGCTTGTGCACAGTGATGTCTTTGGACCTGTGTCGGTTCTATCACTGGGTAAGTCTGTGTATTATGTTTCATTCATAGATGAATTCTCAAGGAATACATGGATATATTTATTGAGGAATAAATTTGAAGTATTTAAAAAATTTAAAGAATTTATGGCTCTGGTGGAAAACCAGACAGAGAAGAAGATAAAGGTGCCGAGGACAGATAATGGTGGGGATTTCTGCAAGAAGTAATTTGAAGAGTTCTATAAGAAGTGTGGTATAGCACGGTAGAAGACTACTCCATACACACCTCAACGAAACGCAGTTTCAGAAAGAATGAAAAGAACATTGATGGAAAAGGTAAGAAGCATGCTCAATGGTACCAGGTTAGGACAAGAATTCTGGGCAGAGGTAGTGGAGACTGCATGTTACTTGGTTAACAAATCACCTTCATCATCGTTGGAGGATAAGACTCCACATGAGGTATGGACTGGTAAGAAACCATCTCTTTCACATCTGAGGGTATTTGGATGTGATGCATATGTACATGCTCCAAAGGAGAAAAGGACCAAGTTGGATAATAAATCTAAAAGGTGCATCTTTATTGGTTATAAGGATGGTTTGAAGGGTTACAAGCTTTGGAACCCAGAAACGAGGAAGGTTGTGTACAGCCGAGATATGGTGTTTAAAGAGGTGAAAGATGTTGTTAAACATGAATTCCTACCAAAGGAACCTGAGAAGATAGAGTTTGAGCTAAAGGAGGATGAATCAGACTCTACAACAGAAGAAGACTCAGAAGAGTAAGAGCCACAAACTCCAACTGTGAGAAGGTCAGTTCGGGAAAGAAGACAACTAGAAAGGTATAGTCCATCTGCTTTCTGTTCAAATTTTTCTTTAACTATAACTGATGATGATCCTATAACCGTCAGGGAGGTAGTAGATTCAAAGGATGGAAAACTATGGAAGGAGGCCATGGTTGATGAAATGACATCCTTGCATAAAAATGAGGCATGGGATCTGGTGGAGTTGCCGGTTGGAAGGAAGCCCATCGGGAGAAAATGGGTGTTTAAGAAGAAGATGAATGTAGAAGGCAAGGTGGAGAAATACAAAGCTCGATTGGTAGCAAAAGGTTATTCCCAGGTGCTAGGAATTGATTTTGGTGATATTTTTTCTCATGTTGCCAAAGTTACTTCTATTAGATTAGTTTTATCTGTTGTTTTTGCATTTGATTTTAAGGTAGAACATATGGATGTGAAGACAACATTTCTTCGTGGGGATCTAGAAGAGGAGATCTACATGAAACAACCTTAAGGCCTTATGGTGAAGGGGAATAAAGAACTGGTATGTAGTTTAAAGAAGTCTCTGTATGGGTTAAAACAGTCACTAAGGATGTGGTATTAGAAATTTGATACCTATATATGGGGACTTGGCTTCACCAGAAGAAAGGAGGATCAATGTGTTTATTTTAAATTAATTGGTGACCGTGTTATTTATTTGGTCTTGTATGTGGATGATATGTTGTTGATTGGAAATGACAAAGAAATTATCCAAGATTTGAAGACCCAAATATTCTCCAAATTCGACATGAAGGATCTTGGTGCTGCAAACTATATTTTGGGCATGGAAATTAAGAGAGATTAGGCAAAGAGGAAGCTCTGGTTAAACCAGAGGAAGTATTTCGAGACTATATTGCAGAGGTTCAATATGCAGGATAGTAAAATAGTGAATGTTCCTATTCATGTAGGTGTAAAGTTTTATGTTGAACTGTGTCCCAAGACACGAGAAGAAGAGGAGGATATGTCCCATGTTCCATTGGCAAGTGTAGTGGGTAGCCTGATGTATGTAATGGTCTGTACTAGACTGAACATTGCACATGCAGTGGGAGTATTGAGTAGGTTTATGTCAAACCCAGGGAAGGAGAATTGGACAATAGTGAAGCAAGTTTTCAGATATTTGCGTGGCACTAGTGATTATGGCTTGTGCTACCAGGGAAGACCAGGATTGGACAAAGTTTTGGACTTTCGTGGTTTTGTTGATGCAGACTAGGCTAGAGATCTAGACCAAAGGAGATCTACAAGTGGGTATGTGTTTAGCCTATTTGGAGATTTAGTCAGTAGGATGAGTAATAGACAGTCTGTAGTGGCTCATTCAACTACAGAGGCAGAATACATGGCAGCCACTCATGCAAACAAAGAAGCAGTTTGGTTGCAGATATTGTGTTCAAGTATGGGATTGGTGCAGCAAGCTATAAGGATAGACCATGATAGCCAAAGTGCAATTTTCTTGGCTAAGAACCCTGCTTATCATTCAAAGACAAAGCACATTGATGTTCAATATCACTTTGTGAGAGATATGGTTGAGGCTAAAAGGGTGTTGCCTATAAAGGTGGACACTTTGAAGAATGTTGCAGATGCATTGACGAAGTCTGTGAGCACTCAAAAGTTCTCTTGGTGTAGAGAAAAAATGGGTGTTGCAGAGCTGGGATAATGACTAAGTTCTCCTGTGGTCCCCTGCAGAAAGAAAACAAGAAGTGGGAGAATGTTGGGTATGTGTTATATTCTTTCCACGACTAGTCACATAATTTGGGGTTTGGGGTAGCACCTTGGGAAAAAAAAATTGGACCCTATTTTTCAGTGGGCGGATCCACCCATGGTTTTGTGCATGATTTTGCACATGGTTTTGAGGCATAACGATTTTCGGCCCCTGGTATTTTGTAGATCCGGTCAAGGGAACTATGGTTATGTTCTAATCCAGGGTTAATGTATGCTTCAGCATGTATATATATGTGTTGTAACACTAAAAGGAATATAATTAAAAATCAAGCTAGTCGTCCTGATTTGGGATCCAGGGGAAAATCTCTGTGTATATCTGTTTTGTGTTTTATGCTCTCGCTATTGTTTATTTTCTGTTTTTAAGATTCGTTTGCAGATAATTTCTGTACAGGGTTAAAACCTACATAATAAACCTACATGAAGTTAATAAATGTACCAAAAAATGATTTGTGGTAGGGAATGTGTTTTACACCATTTTTTGGTCATCAAACCTATTACTATTAGATGGACCAATGTAATATTCCAAATTTTTAGCCTTCAAGCTAAATGGAATATTAGAGTTTTTCATCACTAGATAGGTGAATAAATGGGTAGGGAGGCCCATTAACCTCTTTAGAAGGATCAATAACACTCCTAATGTGAAAGGAGTAAGAATAAGCAGCTTATTTGAGCACTCTTGGGTGTGAACAGAGATGGGGACATGTTGATTCAGTCAACTTTGACCAAGTCAACAAAGCTGTCTAGATACATTGAACCACCTTGATGGACAACGCAGTTTTGGTGGAGAACAACTTGCATGAGCTTGATGGCACATGTGGATGGGACCCAATGAGGAGAGGTTCACTTGCTATATATGGAGAGGATGGAGGCCTTTGTTATTCATGATTTTGTATTTCGATATTTTGATCTTGTCTATTTAGACTTGGCTTCCTCTTCTTGTTTAGCAGGGTCGCACTAGGTTTTCTCGAGCGGGAATCCCACCTCTTCCCTTGAGAGGCCTCTTGGGAGAGCTTGTCCTATATTTCTCCACATCCAGGCTCAAGGCCAAGCATCATTCTTCAGTCCCAGCGTTATCTCTGTAGCATAATATTGCTGAGTTGCAGGGTGTTGCAGTGGAGGATTCTTACACCACTTCCGAGTCTGTTTCTCAGTAGAAGGTGCCTTCCTTCTCTTGAGAAATCAGCTAGGAATATTTCTGAGAAAATTTCATATCTTGGAAGCAGGCCAAAGTGGTTCTCATCTCCTACAGCATAGTCCCTTGCAGGAACTGCGTCATTTTATGCAGAGTTGCTGCAGCAGGGTTAAGACCCTTGATTTTGAGCTAGTTTCCTAAGGAAAGGGCCAACCCTTCTCCTGGAAATCTAGAGGAAGGATCATCATCCCTCTTTTGTACTATTCAGCTATATTTCTGTAATGTTGCATTAAGACTGCATTTTCTGAGCTGAATATTCAGATCTGCTATTTCTTGTACATGTGTTTCATGTAACCCTTGTTGGGTTAGCTTTATAATGCAATAAGGAGGCCAGATCTTAGTTTTCTTGGCATATTGTTCCATTAAGTTATAGATCCATGTTATTTTATCATTTTACTATAGAAACCCTCATAAAATAATGTTGTACATGCTTCAGTATTTTTTTGCATAACTCAAGTCATGGGATTTAGCTATTTTTAAGCTGTTAGGTAGTCGGGAGGTCTGTTTAACAAATCAAAATGGATTTATTTATGATCCCCTTTTGTATGTGAGGGCCTAACATCATATGCTAAGGGAAACCAACACTATTTCACCTAGTAAAAATGCAGATCTTCAGAAATAACATTTCCAGGGTCTAATTCCTACATTTTCCCCACTTGGGAATGTGTAGGCATTCTTCCTTTTCTATTGTTTCACTCAATTGAAGGATATGTGTTTATGAACACATCATATGAGCCTATCTGTTGAATCTCCACATCTGGAATATCTTAAGATATTCCCGATAGTGTAGAATTTCCCCATTTTGGGATATTACAACCAAAGTACACCATGTAAGACCAATTTTACCCTAAGTAAAATTGTTTTCACTATGAAAAATAACTTAGTAATCCTTATTTATTAAGTTTTTTATGGTGTAAACAGGAAACCCCATGAGGAAATGTTAAATAATTCCACATTTGTTTGATTTTCCTCAAGGAATAATTAGTTAAATAGCAGTTTAATTAATATTCCTGGTCATATTTAACCCAAAACAGGAAAATTAATTATATAAATCATTATTTATCTTATTATTTTATAGGAATAATTATTTAAACCTTATTTAAATAATATTCCTTGTTAAATTTGACTAAAACATTTATAAATAATTGAATAAATCATTATTTATTTGATTATTATTCAACCACATCCTTAAAATAATAAATAAATCATTTATTTATTTATTATTTAAAAATAAAGGGATTTGACCAAAGTCAAATTCCTTTTCCCTCCAACAAATATAATAAAATATTCCATAAAAGGTGGATCTAGATTTGGTTAATTATATTTTAATTATGCACCAATATCTAGACTAACTCAATATTTTGTTATAAATAGAAGGGGTTTTCCATTCACTTACTACCTTTTGTTGCCTAAAGATCACTCTAGATCTATACTTTTGGTCTGACTTTGATCCTCCATCATTGTCATATTTTGCTACCATTTTTTCTTGTGAGCTCCCTTTGAGTTCCATTTTTTGTCTGGGTTTTCTACACCATCAAGAGAGAGATCTTAGATATGAAGTGCTGAGAACTTAAAAGAACCCATCCCATTGAGGGGGACTGGTAACATCTTTCTATGTTCCCTTCCCAAGTGTCAAAAAATACAAAAATTCTTTAAAAATATTATTGTCTTTTCTATTGGATGCATGGAGCAACTCTTACTTTTATTTACTCCTTAATGTCTTTTACTGCATAGATATAGATTTTGTAGCATTTATCTTGGTCAACTAACTGCAGATCTAAAGAAATTGGCAGCCATCTTTGATGTTAGGGTTGTTTGTTATGCAAATCTAAAGTGATCTTTTTTCGTACACTTGTGATTAAGATTCATCCTAACAACTAGAAACTCCACGAGGGTTTATGATTACGACCTCTATTTTTTTTCAAATCCCTACATGACCAGCTGCTTCAAACCCTAAGATTTCTCTTTAGCTTCTTGTTTTACTTTTCTTGATGTTGTTTTTAACCTATAAAACCCTAAAACATTAAAAATTCTAACTTCCGTGTGTTTTTGGACCTATTGCGCAGGTGACAAGCATTAGCCGCAGTTGAGACGACAAGTTTTTCTAAAACCTGCTTCCGAGAGTGCCGGAAGTGCATGTCACACTTTTTGGGCCAAAACCTGTAACCTAAACCTCTAGGACACAGAAAACAAGCCAAAACCTGCGACCTTTGTAGAAAACAAGTCAGAAACTGCGACCTGAACTCTTTGTGGGAATTTTTCTGAGATTGTCTGGGCCTTTGTTCAGGGTTGTCTGACCTCCGTCTCCACCCGTTTTGGACCTGTACTTGCTCTGTTTTACTCATCAAAGTGGGAACCTAGCCCCCTAGGGCTTCAGTACCCTCCACCTTTCTAGGAAGAGTTTTAGCTGTAGCAGGTTGTCTGAAATTTTAGTGTGTTCAACCATTTTTCAGATCTTATCCCTCACCTTCAGATCCACTTCAGATTGGTTATTCATCCATCCAAAACACCTCCTTTTAGTTTTGTTTGGGTCTTCTTCTAGGGTCCCCTCTTTTTCCCTCCAGTTTTTAGCCTTCCGCCACCTCATTTACAAAAATTTTCCCTCTTATTTTTTATTTTTTTCTGCACCTATTTCCAGCAGATCTGACCTTTAGATCATTGTCCCTCCTAAATTTAGATCTATTGGCTATTTTGGTTTGTTTTGACTAGATTTTTGCCCACCCATAGACTAGTTGTTGAGAGGCCCGCCTCCTTGGGTTTAGATTAATGCATAATTAGCTATTTATTTTTTATTATTTCAGTTTCATTTACTGTTATCTACAAATTTATTTACAGTTATACAACACACTTTTTATTTTTCTCTACAAACGTCTGGGTTTAAAAATTAAAATTTACACACTTAACACACACACCCTAATCGAAGAAGAGCCTGGTTAACACCACCAGGAAAAGACTATAACATTGTAATCAATTGATCCTGTGCCTCTCTGCCCTTGTTTCGACATTGTAATCGGTTGATCCTGCACCTCCTTGCCCTTGTTGGTCTCTCTTCCCTTTGTGCTGTGTTTGTGCTTTCATCATTGTGCCCCCAAGGCATTTATCTCGGAGACTTCTTGGCCTTCATCCTCAGTTTTTGTTAGGAAGACTTACTCCTTCGGGTAGGATTCGAGTTATTCCTCCACCAAGTTCGCATTATGACTCCTCTTCTGGTTCATTGGGTTCCCCTCCTGGTTCCATCCCCGGTTCTCCCCCTGTCACCTTCATCATGTCTGGTTTAGGACCTAACACTGGTGGTAGCCCCGACCCTAATGCTGGGAATACTGCTAGTGGGACAACAATAGGAACTATCCCGGCTGCTCCCTTGCTCCCCTATATGGAAGGCCTCAGTCTTCCCGATTTTAACCACTTGATCAATGACCCCATATGCCATGACGTTGGTTGGCCTGCTATGCCAACCAAGCTCCCTTCCGACATCTCCAAGTTTGAAGGTATTTCTGGAGAAGATCCTACAAACCATGTTCGATCTTTCCACATGTGGTTTTCGTCTAACTCCATTACTGATGACTCCATCCATCTTCAGTTGTTCCAACGTACACTTACTAGAGAAGCATCTAAGTGGTATGTTGATCAGGCCTCCTCCTCCCATACCACCTTTGCGACTCTTTCTTAGTCTTTTTTGTCTTATTTCCAGCTTCCCCTTCATTATGACACTAGTACCGAACTTTTGACTTCTTTCCGTCAATTGTCTACGACCCGCCTATCCAATCATGTCTAGGAATGGTAAAGAAGAAAGAGCCTATGTCAAGCCCCTACCTTCAAATACCATGTCTACATGGACTTGTTCCTTAGATCCCTTTTTCCTGCTATCGGCAAAGATGTCACATCACATTTCCCTCAAACCGAAGAAGATGCTCTCTAGATTGCGTTAAAATATGACTTGATCTACGCACAGTCTGGTTACATTTATACTGTCTTACCTTATCTCCCTAGATCCGGTGGTGCCAATGCACCGAGGGAATCCCATGCCATTGATGGTATCGTTGGAGCCCTTTCTCATCCATACGCTCATCCTCCCACGGGTTATGGTTTCCCTCAGGGAGGGGCCAACTCCTCCAACACCTTTCCCCCTTCCCGTAGCATGTATCTAGGATACGGCATGCCTCCTCCTTTTACCCAACCTATTTACCACAATGTTACCCAACCTCCTTATTATCTATATCCACAGCCTGGTGCTCCAGCTTCTCCAACATTAACACCTTTGCCTCCCTTGCCTTCTCAACCCCCGCAATAGTAGCCACCGGCCCCCCAGGGGCAGGTATATGCACAGCAGGGCGCGAATAATCCTCCTACTTCCAAAAAGAAGAGGAAAGGCACCCAAAATCAATCTTCCCCAGGTAATCCATGACCCAATCCCCAAGGGAATGCACCTAACACTGCTAACCAACAACAGGGCACTCAGTCCAAGCAGGACATGCCTCTTCACATGAATAAGCCTTGTTGTTGTTGTGGTGTCTATGGTCATTACACCCATGATTTTCCTCTTTTACCATAGATGTGTTAGATGTGGGAGACTCAAGTAGCATCGCGAGGAAAACAAGCCTCCCCTTCAGTTCCTCCCAATGTTGCGCCTATCCAACTGGCTGTGTTTACCAATCCTTTCCCTTTGCAAGGATTCATGGCTTCCCAACCACCTGAAGGTCAGGCGGCCACTCAACCTCCTCCATTTGGTACCTCCGATTACCAAATTATCATGATGAACTCTGACCAACCCATTACCATTGAACTCAACCTTCAAACTCGGTCCCGTCAGTACAACAAGCCTCCCACTACATCTGCCCCCGAGCCCCCTTCTTCAGGTTCTACAAAGCCTCTTTTGAAAACCAATGGTCCTTTACAGATACGTCAGCCTAAGTCAGAGATTCATACCAATATCCCCAAGGGATCATTACGTCGAAACACTACTTCTGGAAAATTTTCCCATTTGTATAGTATAGTAGATGATTTGGCGCAATCTCATGCTGCCATCTCAATGCTAGAACTCCTCCAGTCGTGCCCTCCACAATGAAAATATCTACTATCTGCCATGGGCATCGTAGATCCTTTAGATGATTGTTTGATCGTGTTCAATTTTGACAGGTCATAACATCCTCCCCTTTCTACTTTCATCGCCTTCCAAATCATCCTTAAGATCTGAAACGCCAACGTTTCCCATTGTATCATTGATGAGGGGGAATCCACCTATATGATGTCCGCTTCGGTTTGGAAGCAACTGGGATCCCCTAAGTTGGACCCTTCCACTATCGCCCTTTGAGCGTGGGATGGCCACTCCTCCAAGCCCATTGGCATGTTTCGCAATTTTCCTATCACTCTTGCGGGCAAGAATGTTTGCGTTGACGTAGAATTCATTGATGCCCCCTTAGATTACAACATTCTATTGGGTCATAGCTACACCTATGCATTGTCTATTTTCCCATCTGCGGTTCACCGCAAGATGTCATTCCCCCAAAATGGAAAGATAGTCACCATTGACCAGTTGACATATTACGAACCGAAGTCTCAGACCTCCCCTAAGTCCATCATATCTTCGGTGGCCAATAAGCAAACCGTTGACCCCATGACCAGTGTATCACCTGGAGTCTACAAAGACTCCTCTTTTCTTGGTTCATTCCTTGGTCTTCCTCCTCCTGTCTTTGATCCAAGCTCATCGAATATTTTCATGATGCAATTGTCTCGAGCTTCCCTCAAGAGGCCCACTTCAGCTAGTCAGCAGCCCCGTCCCCCAAAACCTGCTCCTAGCACTTCGACTCAGCCTTCTGAACCCCCTCCTCCTAGCCCTTCACCTACAATTGGTATCCATGAGCCTCTCTACCCCCATGGCACGGTTCCTCCTAGCCTTAACCATCTCAGAGCTGTCCCACCTATCCATCACCCCTCGGTCAGATACCGTTCCTAGCTCCCCCTCGTGGAGTGTTCTTGGTACCTGTCATGGCTACCCTATCCCTTCCTAACATGACCCTAGGGATCCTCGTCTAGTACATCGATCCCCAAGCCGCTACCCCGCCTGATCAACCCAAACATTATCTTTCTTTGACCCTGGTTCAACTGGTCCCCATGCTTCCTCCCGCTGCTACTGTGCCTCAACCACCTCAACATGAACCTTTTCCTATTGCAACAGATTTGAGTAAAATTAGCAAAGCTCGCAAGAAGGCATCAAAAGATAAGGCTACCTTGACTAACCTTGCTCCTCCTCAGCCTCCAAAGCCTTGTGCTTTGTGTGATGTTGTCGGTCATTCCACCCATCATTGTCCCAAGTTACCTCGTATCAAGCCCATGGTTAATGTTGTGTTCCCTAAGTCTACGGTCCTTGAAGCCTCTGTTTCTTCCTCGACTGTAGCCAAGAACCCTAAGATTATTCACACCAACTAAACTTGCACTTTGTGTGATCTCCATGGCCATTATTCCCACCATTTTCCCCACCTCACGCATTACCGCGCCTCTTTGGATGTAGTTCGGTAGTACAATATTGAACAGAACTAGTCCGCCTCTCCCGTCCTTGTGCAGTATGCTTTGGGCCAGCTTGAGGATTAACCCGCTCCCATTGACATTCCCCCTCCTAATGTAGAGATTACGGATCCTATGGACACCATCCTCTACTTATCATCAGTCATGAGATCTGTTAGCCCCCCATAAATTTTTGACAGGAAAATAGGGGGCTAAAATGTCCTTTGAGCCTTCAAGGAATGCATTTCCCCTGAAAACACATCATCCTTGAAGTCTCCTTGTGCCTTCTGTTAGTTCCAGTCTAGTTATTACCTTCAGTCACTGTTCAGAAGCTGTTATCTCCACAAAGTGATGTCCCTGCCTTCATAGAAGTTTTCTGCAGCATGTTCAGCATCAGAGCATCTTCCAAGCAGATCCATCAGAAAGTGCCTGAAAAGAGCTTTCCAACGGCATGCTGCACTCTCAAAACTGACTCCTGGATTGAATTTTATGCCTAAGTGAAGTAAAATCCCTTATATCCCCTATTTCCCATGTTTCCCTTTTAACTTTATGTTAAAATTTTAATGTCCCCCTTTCTGATTGTAAATTCGCATTTCAATCACTTTACATACAATGTGATCTATGTGTTAACCACTTCCCCTCCATGCTTGTTAAAACCTTTTATTTCAAAGGTTAGTATATATATACTCCCCCGTGTTAAAACCACTTCCCCTTTCCATACCCCGCCGTGCATTGCAATAAACTTTATTATAAATTTTATTGTATATAAACCCCGCTGCATATTAATCGCAATCACAAATCCGTTCCAATCGCATGTTTTATGGAGAACGTTCTGATCACTCCAATCTCAAGTGTTTGTGACGCGATTAATCGCATCGCAATACACTACGATTGCATTTGATCACGCCATCCCTCTGATCCCCCGATCGTGCCTCTCCTCTGATTGGCCCAATCACACAATTTCCCTATGATTGATCTCAAGTCCTGTCTCTTGATCGCTCGATCATATCAGCCCTCGATCTAATCCTGACCGTCCATCTCCCCTCCGATCCGACGGTCATCGCTTTCTCCGCCTAATCGCAATCGAAAGTTTTGATATGTGTCACCCCTGTCCCCCCTATGATTGCGATTTCCCAACTCAATCGCAGCCGTTCATCCATTTTTTAAATCAACAGCCCAGATCTTCTCGCTTCGCTCCCGTCGATCTTCCCCTTCTGCCCCCCGAACAGATCTCCACCATTGATCCCTTTGTCGATCCAACGGCTATCGCTCGTCTCCGCCAATTGCAATTGGAATGTTTTTTCGTGTCATCCTTTGTGTCCCCTCCGATTGCGATCTCCCGATCCGTGTCTCCACCGTCGATCTCCATGTAAATCCGACGATCATCGCTTCCCCTTCCTTGATCGCAATCGGAAATTATAAAGTGTGCATCCCTCTCATCCATTGCGATTGTGTTTCTCCGACTAGATCTTAACCGTCCGTCGGATCTGAAGATCTAATGATCCAGAATGAATCGCCCTCTGCCCCTGGCTGGGTCCCACCGCGTACTTCCATTTCCACACATTTCATAACATTTTCACCCATTTCCTGTGCATTTTGGATTTTAACCAAAGTTTCACATTTGCATTAAAGTCAACATTTCATGTTTGTTTCGTCTGTTCTCATAAGGCCATCCCTCCGTGTTGATCTCCGCTGTTGATTTTCATCTCCAAGCCATGATCGAACGGTCTATATAAATTTTCTCCATCAAACCCTATTTTCTCACTGTGATACCATTTCAATGCATTTTCGCCACTGTGTTGACCAAAAGCCACCATTCAGCCACTATTGCACTATCACTCCGCCTATCCTCCATAACCGTCCACCTCCTCCATGCATGTTTTTCTTCACACAGTTGTGGGTTTTGCAGAGTATATGAGTTGAAACGCTGCCATGTTTTCACAGTGTTGATACAACGACAAGAGTTTTCACTGACAGAGGTATAAATGAAGCGGCAGAGAGCTCAATGCACAGAAAACTAAGTCAGCAGGGTTTCACATCAGCAGATCATTCCAAATGAAAAAGCGCCCATATCAGTTCCATTATTTACTGTGTTCTTGAAGATTTCCGCCTTGACCACAGACCCGAGCTACCAGAGTAGTTGTTAATGTGTTATGGCAGACCATTCAATCATTCACTTCGCTCTTTTGTTTATTCACGGAAGTACCACAGAGTTCTGCAGCTAGAGCGCAACAGGACCATACCAGAGTAATTGAAGCCGAAGAAGACCACCTTTCTGTACCAGAAATGAATGCACTAAGTTTAAAACAGAATGAGCTTCGGCCCTCTTTCTTCTCGAAGGTTTAATTCTCATTTAATTCTTCACCTACCTCCTCTGCCCTCTTTCAGCTATAAGATTCACACATAAACTTATTGCAACGGTTGTTGTTAGGCTGCTGTCGTTTCTGTTAGAAGGATTCATTCTGACTGTTAGAATAGTTTGGGAAGGATTAGCAGAGTAGTTGTATGTAGTAGGCTAGGAGGAGGAGTTTGGATTGTAACAGCCATTGAGCTCAGTGTATGTGACTGGTTTTGTATCAATTAATCAAAGAATATATCACAATATCCTGGTATACTACTATCGTTGATGCTTTCCTAACTCTGTTTATTGCATTTTCGTTCTGTTCATTGCTCTTCTAGCTTGCATCAGAAATCTGGCACAGGATTTTCCCTTGTTAGGAACCCTATGTTTCTGCTCTCCTTTCCTTAATGTTTTCTGCTAAATGTGACTATCTAATGGCTGATCTCAGTTAATTTAACCAGTGTAGTAGTCCTTATGTTGCTAGCTAATGTATGAGTTAAATGGAATTCGTCTTTAGTTTGTTCTTGTTGGGTTTAAGTTGGAAGATTTGGGACCACTGGGGATCAGAGTTAGCCCTGTCCACTAGGATCCTTGTGCAACCAGCTGGCCTTTACGAGATCTCTTGTTAAAACTTATCTATGTTTTTCCCTTGGAGTATGCTAAAGCTGACCTGGAGTTAATTGACCTTTGGTCCGATCTATAAGCTGCTACTTTTTCCCTCTTTCAGAGTTACCTATGAGTATGTTCAAGCAGATCTAGAGTTAAATGACCTCTGATCTGATATATAGACAGAAACTAGGTTGCTTTCCTTCTTTCACTTTCAATCCTTAATGTTCCATCCCACCATCAGTTCCTTCTTTCTCATTTAGTTCTTCACTTACCTCCTCTGCCCTCTTTCAGCTATAAGATTCACACAGAAACTTATTGTAAGGGTTGTTGTTCGGCTGATACCATTGCTGTTAGAAGGATTCATTCTGACTATTAGAACAGTTTGGGAAGGATTAGCAGAGTAGTTGTATGTAGTAGGCTGGGAGGAGGAGTTTGGATTGTAACAGCCATTGAGCTCAGTGTATGTGACTGGTTTTGTATCAATTAATCAAAGCACATTTCACAAGATCCTGGTCTACTACTATCGGTGATGCTTTCATAACTCTGTTTATTGCATTTTCATGTTGTTCATTGCTCTTATGGCTTGCATCAGAAATCTAGCACAGGATTTGCCCTTGTTATTCACCCTATGTTTCTGCTCTCCTTACCTTAATGTTTTCTGCTAAATGTGACTATCTAAGGGCCGATCTCAGTTAATTTAACCAGTGTAGTAGTTCATTATGCTGCTAGCTGATATATGAGTTAAATGGAATCCGTCTTTATTTTGTTCTTGTTGGGTTTAAGTTGGAAGATTTGGGAACACTGGGGATCAAATTTATCCATGTCCACTAGGATCCTTGTGCAACCAGCTGGCCTTTACGAGATCTCTTGTTAAAACTTATCTCTATTTTTCCCTTGGAGTATGCTCAAGCTAACCTGGAGTAAAATGACCTCTGGTCTGATCTATAAGCTTCTCCTTTGTCCCTCTTTGAGAGTTACCTATGAGTATGTCCAAGCAGATCTGGAGTTAAATGACCTCTGATCTGATCTATAGACAGAAACTAGGTTGCTTTCCTTCTTTCACTTTCAATCCTTAATGTTCCATTCCACCATCTAATCCAAAAATATCCTTTAGTATTAGATGACTTGCCCTTTGGAAGCCTTGGCTAGTTGTTGCACGTAATTAACTTTCATGACTCCATAGCCCAATGGATGGCACTCTCTTGACCTATCCTCTTTGCCAAAACATCTTGTTGTTTGTTCCTTTCTCCCATTACCTTCTCAGCCTATGATCCCATGACCAACCCAGCAGCTCACCAACCAAATCATTTAAAACCCCTTTTGTGCTTCATACCTAGCCTAAAATATCATTTTGAGCTCCAAAGATACATCATTCTTTGCTATATTTGGAGAGACCCCTCTCCGGGTCTAGGAGGGCTAGATCCTAGGGTCCCAAAGTGGTTTGATGTTGTCTTATCTTTTGGTATAGCCAAATCTGCCAAAACATAGGAACCCCAACATAATGGTGACTCCACTGGGGAATGAGACCAATCAGCCTGATTTGGTAAATCACTGTAGTGGACAGTAAAATTGTAAATCATACACCTAGCGACTCCATAATTCCTGAATGATTAATGGACTCCACTGGTGATTAGTAGGCCGCTGATTATCTGTGTGTTCACAAGACTCCACTGGGAGACCATGTCGCAGTACAACATCATTCCATGCCAAAGACCAAGTCACTTCACCTATGGAAGACTGTGAGCTATTTGCAGAATTGCATCCAAGTTTCATAACAGAGTTTCGTGCTACAATTTTGAGTGACTTGGCAGAATTGAAGGTGGAGGACCTTCCCAGGGCTATTCTTCTCAGTTCAAGATTCATACTCGTGCTCAGGAAAATTTTCTTAGAAGTGGTGGTTGAAAGGTATGAAACTGAGATTGAACTTTTGAACTCACAAGAGAAATCATACTAGTTCAGAGACCCAAGAGCCTTTTTAGAAATTCTTCCTCCTCCTAAAAAAGAAGAAATTCCACTGCTATTTGACGTGCAAGAAGAAGATGATCTGGTTCTCAAGAGCCATACTGAAGATGTAGTGGAAAACGTAATAATCGAAGCGGCCCAGAACGTAGACAACCTACCAGTCATGGAAGGTCTCAAAGAGGAAAGCTTACATCATATGTTTTTCAATCCTGTGGCGGAATACATGAACACCCTGATTTGCTCAAATGCTCCAACATTGATCCTTAGCAAGGGCCATATTTATCAGGAATGGTCACTACTGATGGTGACCTCAGTTTTGAAGAAACACTTGCGGAGCACCCTATGGTTATCTCTGACAGGCAGTCAGTGCTCATATCCTTTTTTATTACTGCTTGACTAGCTGCATTGGCATTATCGTATTACCTAGAGCATCATAGTTTTCTAGTTAGAGTAGGGTAGGTAGGAAGTCTAAAATAAAGCCCAGTCTGTGAGCATGTAGTTAGTTTTTTTAATTTCTGCAAAGTCCAGCAAGTCAGACAGTCTAATCCTGGCTTGACGATTTTTCAATTTCTGTCTTAGAATGTAGAGAAGAAATCTGCTAGACAATTTAATCCTAGAAAATATTAGATTAGGTAGAGAAGCTATGAGGCCAACAGTCTAATCTGGTCTCATGGAGTAATAAGGGTAGAAGTAGAATAGGTTTATTTTCATGTTTGTAAAAATTGATGATGTAAAGGGTCTGCAAGTCCAAATGCACCCAGAAGAATAATTTTAGGACTATAGTGTGGGTAGGTAGTTGTTTGGGAGAAATTTTTACTGCTGATATGATGTCTTCATAATTTGTGGCAGCTGGTATAAAGGACGAAAGGTGGCTTAAGCAGCAGGCATCTGGCCTACACCAAAGATCATTTTATGAATTCTTGACTCCTTCAAGAAGAAGCCATCCCCATGTGGAGCCACTGTTAGCCCCCCATAATTTTTTGACAGGAAAGTAGGGGGCGAAAATGTCCTTTGAGCCTTCAAGGAATGCATTTCCCCTGAAAACACATCATCCTTGAAGTCTCCTTGTGCCTTCTGTTAGTGCCAGTCTAGTTATTACCTTTAGTCACTGTTCAAAAGCTGTTATCTCCACAAAGTGATGTCCCTGCCTTCATAGAATTTTTTTGTAGCATGTTCAGCATCAAAGCATCTTCCAAGAAGATCCATCAGAAATTTCCTGAAAAGGGCTTTCCAACGGCATGCTACTCTCTCAAAACTGACTCCTGGATAGAATTTTATGCCTAAGTGAAGTAAAAGCCCTTATATCCCCTATTTCCCATATTTCCTTTTTAACTTTATGTTAAAATTTTAATGTCCCCCTTTCTGATTGTAAATTCGCATTTCAATCACTTTACATACAATGTGATCTATGTGTTAACCACTTCCCCTCCATGCTTGTTAAAACCTTTTATTTCAAAGGTTCATATATATATATTCCCCCGTGTTAAAACCACTTCCCCTTTCCATACCCCGCCGTGCGTTGCAATAAACTTTATTATAAAGTTTATTGTATATAAACCCCGTCGCATATTAATCGCAATCACAAATATGTTCCAATCGCATGTTTTATGGGGAATGTTCCAATCACTCCAATCGCAAGTGTTTGCAACGCGATTAATCGCATCGCAAGTATTTGCGACATGATTAATCGCATCACAATACACTGTGATTGCGTTTGATCGCGCCATTCCTCTGATCCCCCGATCACGCCTCTCCTATGATTGGCCCAATCGCACCATTTCCCTCTGATTGATCACAAGTCCCATCTCCCGATCGCCTGATCATATTAGCCCCCGATCTGATCCTGACCGTCCATCTCCCTGTCGATCCGACGGTCATCGCTTTCTCCATCCAATCGCAATCGAAAGTTTTGATATGTGTCACTTGCGTCCCCCCTCCGATTGCGATTTCCCGACTCAATCGTAGCCGTTCATCCATTTTTGAAATCAATGGCCCAGATCTTCTCGCTTCGCTCCCGTCGCTCTTCCCCTTCTGCCCTCCAAACAGATCTCCACCGTTGATCCCTTTGTCGATCCAACGGCTATCGCTCATCTCCACCAATTGCAATCGGAATGTTTGTTTATGTCATTTTTTGTGTCCCCTCCGATTGCGATCTCCCGATCCATGTCTCCATCGTCGATCTCCATGTAAATCCAACAGTCATCGCTTCCCCTTCCTTGATCGCAATCAGAAATTATAAAGTGTGCATCCCTCTCATCCATTGCGATTGCGTTTCTCCAACTAGAACTTGACCATCCTTCAGATCTGAAGATCTAACGGTCCAGAATGAATCGCCCTCCACCCCCAGCTGGGTCCCACCACGTACTTCCATTTCCACGCATTTCATAACATTTTCACCCATTTCCTGTGCATTTTGGAATTTAACCAAAGTTTCACATTTGCATTAAAGTCAACATTTCATGTTTGTTTCATCTATTCACATAAGGCCATCCCTCCGTGTTGATCTCCACCGTTGATTTTCATCTCCAGGCCATGATCAAATGGTCTATATGAATTTTCTCCATCAAACCCTATTTTCTCACTGTGATACCATTTCAATGCATTTTCGCCACTGTGTTGACCAAAAGCCACCATTCCGCCTCTGCCGCACTGTCACTCTGTCTGTCCCCCGTAACCATCCACCTCCTCCATGCATGTTTTTCTTCACACAGTTGTGGGTTTTGCAGAGTATATGAGTTGAAACACCGCCATGTTTGCACAGTGTTGATACAACGGCAAGAGTTTTCACTGATAGAGGTATAAATGAAGCGACAGAGAGCTCAATGCACAGAAAACTAAGTCAGCAGGGTTTCACATCAGCAGATCGTTCCAAAGGACAAAGCGCCCATATCAGTTCCATTATTTACCGTGTTCCTAAAGATTTCCGCCTTGACCACAGACCCGAGCTACCAGAGCAGTTGTTAATGCGTTATGGCAGACCATTCAGTCATTCACTTCGCTCTTTTGTTTATTCACCGAAGTACCACAGAGTTCTGCAGCCAGAGTGCAACAGGACCATACCAGAGTAATTGAAGCCAAAGAAGACCACCTTTCTGTACCAGAAATGAATGCACCGAGTTTAAAACAGAATGGGCTTCGGCCCTCTTTCTTCTCAGAGGTTTAATTCTCGTTTAGTTCTTCACCTACCTCCTCTGCCCTCTTTCAGCTATAATATTCACACAGAAACTTATTGTAAGGGTTGTTGTTCGGTTGCTGCCATTGCTGTTAGAAGGATTCATTCTGACTGTTAGAACAGTTTGGGAAGGATTAGCAAAGTAGCTGTATGTAGTAGGCTGGGAGGAGGAGTTTGGATTGTAACAGCCATTGAGCTCAGTGTATGTGACTAGTTTTGTATCAATTAATCAAAGCACATTTCACAGGATCTGGGTCTACTACTATCGGTGAGGCTTTCCTAACTCTATTTATTGCATTTTCGTGCTGTTCATTTCTCTTCTGGCTTGCATCAGAAATCTGGCACAGGATTTTCCCTTGTTAGGCACCCTATGTTTCTGCTCTCCTTGCCTTAATGTTTTCTGCTAAATGTGACTATCTAAGGGCTGATCTCAGTTAATTTAACTAGTGTAGTAGTTCCTTATGCTGCTAGCTGATGTATGAGTTAAATGGAATCCGTCTTTATTTTGTTCTTGTTGGGTTTAAGTTGGAAGATTTGGGAACACTGGGGATCAGAGTTAGCCTTGTCCACTAGGATCCTTGTGCAACCAGCTGGCCTTTACGAGATCTCTTGTTAAAACTTGCCTTTACGAGATCTCTTGTTAAAACTTATCTCTGTTTTTCCCTTGGAGTATGCTAAAGCTGACCTGGAGTTAAATGACCTCTGGTCCGATCTATAAGCTGCTCCTTTGTCCCTCTTTGAGAGTTACCTATGAGTATGTCCAAGCATATCTGGAGTTAAATGACCTCTAATCTGATCTATAGACAGAAACTAGGTTGCTTTCCTTCTTTCACTTTCAATCCTTAATTTTCCATCCCACCATCTAATCTAAAAATATCCTTTAGTATTAGATGACTTTCCCTTTGGAAGCTTTGGCTAGTTGTTGCACGTAATTACCTTTCATGACTCCATAGCCCAATGGATGGCACTCTCTTGACCTATCCTCTTTTCCGAAACATCTTGTTGTTTGTTCCTTTCTCCCATTACTTTCTCAGCCTATGATTTCATGACCAAACCAGCAGCTCACCAACCAAATCATTTAAAACCCCTTTTGTGCTTCATACCTAGCCTAAAATCTCATTTTGAGCTCCAAAGATACATCATTCTTTGCTCTAATTGGAGAGATCCCTCTCCCGGTCCAGGAGGGCTAGATCCTAGGGCCCCAAAGTGGTTTGATGTTGTCTATTCTTTTGGTATAGCCAAATCTGCCAAAACATAGGAACCCCAACAAGATCCACGGTGGAAGCTCCCTCTGAGACTTCCCCATTTGTTTCACTCGACCTCCCTTCAGCGATCACCCTGGGCTCCTCATCAGTGGATCCCTTATCTGCTTGTTCTTCCATCACCTCCCATCACGATGCACATGTGAACCTTTGTTCTCATGATGATGAGTCAGGTAGCTTTGCCGCGTCATGTGGTCTCCCTTCCTCCAGTCATCCCATATTTTACTGTGATGATGACATCATGGAAGCCTTTTCCACCCCTGACTTCATCTTTCTCGCCCATAAGCAGAATGGCACCATCCATGTCTATGGTGACTTTTGCAGCCTGAGCACAAGTTTCCCCCAAGGTGGCTCCCACACACCACCTACCCGTCGGTGTGTGAGTAGTATACATCCAACCCAGATTACTCCCTCTAGCAATGTTTGTTCGATTTCTACTTTGCGCTTAGGTTGCCAGCATTTTTCATCATCCTCCCATTTTTTGTCTTGTGACACCTTTTATATGGACCCCGTCCACACCTTATATTGGTTATGTCGATGGTGAAAGTCACTACTCCCAGAATCTAGTCTCGGCAGGTTGGGAAATTTTTACCCCCTTACATTCGCTTGTTCTCTTGAATGGTGTATGCATTGCTACTGCCACTAGTAACCAGGCCAAATATGATGCAGTGCGAGGTTTATTAGCTGGTGCTCTTTCCCATCGCATCCTCCACCTTCTTGTTCATTTAGATTCCCTGCTTCTTGTCATTTAATTGAATGGTGTCTATTGTGTGCATAACCATATCCTTTTTAGAAGATATTTATGAGTGAATATTTTTGTGCATGAATTTGAAATCATTACATTCAGTCATGTACATAGAGCACAAAATCACTAGGTAGATAGCATTGCAAAAAATATTCTAGATTGGTACTTATCACACACATTTAACACAAGAAAATAACATAAAAACCATCAAAACGATGCATATCCATTATATGTGTCATACAAAATGTTTTAGAGTCCATTAACTCTGATACATATGACATGCCCATAGCATGTTACAAAAACTCAAAAAAAGGGGCACCACCTGCCCCTACACCTAATCATTATATGGAGGATATTGAGCCAATGGCTCTACTCCTACAACTTGTAGATCATGCATCCCCTATTCGGCCATCGCCATGCGCCGCATGACCCCTCTCCACTCTGAGGGTAGATCAATACATGGCTCTATGTACTGGTCATCTAAGTCTTGCCAGCCACTCTGAAACACCGGTCAAATGCCTCTCACATCTATGATGGATGTCCTCTAGGAGGGCTGTTGCATCCTCATTTTGTGGCGCTCTAGATCCACTAGATCCTGCAGCTCCTGATACTGCATGTCGTCCCAAATACCCAACCGGTTTTACCGGTGTTGTATCTACATACCAAAAGTGAAAGAATCAGTACCATTTACAATGTTCTGAAACTTTACAATACACATAAAATATTAGCAACTTTTCCCTTACCATCGGGCCCCCATACTCGACCAGGTGGTAGTGGCAAGTCCGGGTCCCCATGATAACTCATCCCACTATAGGGATAGTCGTCTATGTACAATGGCATCTGATCTCAATGAGCAATGAACTCAGGTCGGAACACCCATCCGACCACCCCATCTCCTCCTCTGCACAGTAGCTGCCCCCACCGGTGCATCCTGGGCTCCCTCGGGCCCCCATCCTAGATCTGTATGCAAGGTCAAAGTGTCAGGATATTCTCAAAGAAGAGTGAGCACAACACTGTGCCATATGCACATTCATCGTTCACTTGCTTCTTGCATAGTGAAAACTGTCGTTTTAACGATGAAAACATCATTTAGGCCCACCCATAGTAGGTCCCACTCAACACACTCTCAAGAAGCATCATTTTCCCTCCAGTGATGTGGTGGAGTGCCTGGTTGCACAAGATCTGCAGCACTGCTGTGGCCATAGCACGGGTCTCTAACCTCTCTAGATCCCCAATCAATATCTGTGTCCCCTTGACATGGAGACCTAGTCTACAATGGCACTCTACAAACTCCATGATGTTTTGCCTTCATGGTAACACTGGCTGAGTATTCCCTACCATCCCAAGTGGTGGGAGACCAATCAGAAAATATATATCATGGACTGTCAACTCGATCTAGTTCCCCTGCACTATAAATAACTCATGGTTCGGATCCCAATAACTGACAATCCGAGCCAACAAGGGCTCCCCAGCTCTCATCAAAGGGTTCCACACAAACTTCAGGACCCCAAACCTGGCCAATGTACTGCAGACACCATGATCCTCCCGGATCTCTGACCATAATGTGCCCAGGTCCCTCTCTCTCCAGTTGATCCGTAATTATGCCATATTTGCACAAAACCACCATATTTTTAAGTTTACATAAAGAAAATATTGCATTCCAACATAAAAACCCAACTCTTAGCCAAAAAGCAGCACAGAAAAACCCCTCTCTTTCAGGTCGCACTTTTCAGGCCAAATCATGGGATAGGTCGCAATTTCTTGCCTAAAACCTGCTGCCTAGGTTACAAATATTGTGCCAAAAAGTGTGACCTAGCCATGAAGAGGAGCATGGGTCTATTCCTAAGCTCTAGGCACCTAAATTGAACTTTCAATCCACTGAAATGCAAGAGTAGGGTTAGGCCGCTTACCTGTAATTGACGGATCTTGATTCCAACGGTTGATTTGTCTGCTACGATCACCGCAAGATTTAGGGCCTTCTCTCCTGTCTACATTCACCACAGCTACACTTGAGAATGAGTGAATTTGGAGGGAAAACACCTTATTAAAAGAGAAACCCCGGATTTTTATTTCGCCTGCTGCGGCCAAACCGTAGCTCAGTTTGACAAACCGTCTATACCATTGGAAAGCGCTCACCGAGCTCTCAGATGGGTATCTGTTAGTTTTTTATGATTTAATACTTCACCAAGACACATTTTTTCCAAGAAGCGTCACTTTACCACTCCTCAAAATTGAATTTCTTCACTTGAAACACTTTTACTTGGGGCACCACTTTGCCTCCATACCTGTCTATGCTCGTGTTGATTTTCGTCATGAGTAACCATCATGTACTCATGTCTTTATGGTCCCCATTGGACCTTTTTTTTGTGGCAGCATCATCAAGTCGCCCTTGTTTAGAGCATCTAAGTTGAGTCATCATTGCATCCATGGAGTCCAACCTGAGTCCCTTAGTATCTCGCCATAGTCCTCCATCCTTCATTGCTTGGTTCCTCTCTCGTGTAGCACATTATGGCCTTCAGTCCTATGTCCCCTATCCCCTTTGATATTGTGTCAGTTGCTACCAGGTCATCCATGCCCTTTATGATCTAGCAAGGGAAGTCATCTGTTTGCTACTTAGTACTCCCCATTTCATCATCATCCCTGGTCTCAGTCTGTCAATTGCTCTACTATTTTCTCTCGTGCCTTAGTTGAGGATCACTTATTGCCTCACCTATGGTAGGCCTCCTTCTATCGACATCAGATCATTCATTCCAGAAGACAAGTCTAGAGGGCGGTGTACCTTGGTTCCAGCTTCCATTCTTGTTCAGTGCCTCGGATCAGGCAAAGAGACTCCTTATTTCCCTTTGACTTGATTGTTTCTCAACTCCAGCTCCCTACATCATGATCAAGATCTGTATACTTGATGGTTCAGTGATGCAACAGATTGTACCAGTGATTCTCGGGTGTGTGTAAGATGTTTCAGACCTCATGAGGGGGTGGCCCTTCAGGTACCCCCCCACATGCCCGGATGACCTCTTCATTACAGCCTTTGATGTAGCTCCATAGATTTGATGATGTCGGCCTTAGTCGCTTGCAGCGCCTTTTTGTTTGCATGTATCAGTCAGATTTTCCGAGCCCTTTCCTATTTATAGGGGCACTTTGGTTGTACTCATGTCTCATGTACTCAGATATTATTTTATAAGTCCTAGTTGTTATCCCAAGCATGGTATGTATGTGGGATTCATTATCATGTTTTTATCTGGCTCATGTTTATGCCATCATGTACTATATAGTTTAGTCCCTTGTTTACTAGACACATTATTATTTGTACTTTGTCTCGGCGGGCATAGGTATGCCTCCCCCGCCACCTGTAGCATAGGTACCCACTCATAAAAGATACTTTTCACACTTGTAAGTCTCGCCTCCTTAGGGTCTAGTCCTCTAGCGCTTTGGTATACCTTATATTTCTCTCTTTGAATTCCCCTTCGGTGTCTAGTGATTGAGTTCTTACAACGTACTTCGGTCATACGATTAGCTCCTAACGCTCGCACGCTGGGGGGAAATCTGTTACACGATTTTTTGGTCATATAACCTATTACTATTAGATGGACCAAAGTACACCATGTAAGACCAATTTTACCCTAAGTAAAATTGCTTTCACTATGAAAAATAACTTAGTAATCCTTATTTATTAAGTTGTTTATGGTCTAAACAGGAAACCCCATGAAGAAATATTAAATAAATCCACATTTGTTTGATTTTACTCAAGGAATAATTAGTTAAACAAAAATTTAATTAATATTCCTGGTCATATTTAACCCAAAACAAGAAAATTAATTAGATAAATCATTATTTATCTTATTATTTTTTAGGAATAATTATTGAAACCTTATTTAAATAATATTCCTTGTTAAATTTGACTAAACCTATTTTGCACAAATTTAAGAAACCATTGCATTAGGATTTACAAGACTTCAACTGAACTTAAAATAATAAAAGAAACGCAATATTTATTTATTATTTCTAGATAAAGGGATTTGACCAAATGCACTTTTCCTTCCAAATATAAAATACTCCAGAAAGAGTGACACCGGATTTAATAATGGGTCATTTTAATTATGCACCAATATCTAGACTAACTCAATATTTTATTATAAATAGAAGGGTTTTTCCATTCACTTACTACCTTTTGTTGCCTAAAGATCACTTTGGATCTATACTTTTAGTCTGACTTTGATCCTCCATCATTGTCATATTGTGCTACCATTTTTTCTTGTGAGCTCCCTTTGAGTTCCATTTTTTGTCTGGGTTTTCTACACCATCAAGAGAGAGAGATATTAGATCTGAAGTGTTGAGGACTTACAAGAACCCATCCCATTGAGGGGGACTGGTAACATCTTTCTATGTTCCCTTCCCAGGTGTCAAAAAATACAAAAATTCTTTAAAAATATTCTTGTCTTGTCTATTGGATGCATGGAGAAACTCTTGCTTTTATTTACTCCTTAATGTCTTTTACTGCATAGATCTAGATTTTGTAACATTTATCTTGGTCAGCTAACTGCAGATCTAAAGAAATTGGCAGCCATCTTTGATGTTAGGGTCGTTTTCTATGCACAACTAAAGTGAGTTTTTTTCGTACACTTGCAATTAAGATTCATCCTAACAATGTGCATAAACTATAGAGCACTAAACAAAATTATGATCAAGAATAGGTATCCAATCCCTAGAATTGAAAAGTAAGTCAACCAGCTTTCTGGGGCTAAGTATTTTACTAATGTTGATGTAAATCCAAGTTACAACCAATACACGTAAATGAAGAAGATGCTTGCAATAAAACTTTCAACAATCAGTGTGGATTGTATTGAATGGATATCAGTGAAGAAAATAGTAAGGAAAGCAAGGATGATGATGAGGTTGAAGGTCAAGAAATCAGTGACCCAATGGAGCATGAAGTCACTCATGAAATCCATGAAAAAAATGAAAAGGCTTGTGACTTTATCAAGGATCAAGGCACCCTCATCACTCCTCTCACATGCACCCACCACAAAGGCAAAAGAGATGTGTTTGCTGCCTCAAAAAGGAAAAGGGCCATCTCTCCTCCAGCTATCAAGAAAAAGGATAAAGGCAAGGAAAGGATGGACAAAGGTGAGCAACAGGTCAAGGTAAGGAGAAGCAAAAGGATCAATATGACTTCTCAAGGGCCTCAATTCATTGATTTAGACAGTGACAATGAGGACAAGGAGATGAACACAATATTTCTTCTCTTGGAGTAAGATGCTCAACTTAAAGAGTGGGAAAGAGACTTTGAGATGGCACAATGTGTCATCCACTATTACAAAGAGGAGCATAAAAATTCAAGGAGGTGAAGAGAGGCCTTTCCCTACAAAATAATATGACAAAGAATTATGCAAGGAAAAACATGATTGCTTGTGCCAAACTGAGGAAGGTCCTCATAGAGCTAGAAGAAATAAAAAGAGCCAAAGTGTAGGACAGCCTTATAATTTTGGCTGAGGCTTCTCAACAGGTGTCCAAGACCTCTTCAGGGACCTCTCCACAAATTTTGAGGCAAATTGGACAACTTTTTTTTCCCAAATTTTGACCCCTCGGTGCGCAACACCCTAGGCGCTACGCACAAAATTGGTACATCCTCAGCTCTCAAAGTTTGAATTTTTGGATTTCTCACATCACCAAAAGTCTTCTCACCAATTTTAAGATCATTTGAAGCATTTTTACCCCCTCAAAAGGTCAAAAAAAAAAATTGACCTTTCTGCTTCATTTTCAGACCAGGCGCTGTGCATAGAGCAGTGTTGGGCGCTTTACGTTTTGAATAGGTAAATGGAATACACTCAGTAAAAATAAAGAATTTATAGAAATTAGACTCATCAGACTTTCCAACGGGCCATCAAGGAGCCAAATCCGGTGTTGGGAAGGGGTCCAAACTCAGCTGCAAGAGACCCTATTTTCTGTTGAAGTGGTGCTACGCACAGAGGCTGCCTAGTGTGTTTTGGACCAAAAGTCAACAAAACACACTCATTTATTGAAAATAGATATTTTTAAGTTTTTTGAGGCAAATTAAGATATAATTAGGTGCAAATAGTTATTTTAGCATTTATTTCTTGGGATATTATGTGCCTTGGGCCTTGCATGGTCTCTTGGCCATAAATGATAATTATAACTATATTTGACATTTTCCTACCACATTTAGGGTTTTATAGCATGAGGCCCATATGTATTTTGTTGGCATTTGATGAGCTTGAATATCAATATACATGGTTTCATGAGCTTGGAGAGGAAATTGGTTTTGTGAAGTGGATGAATGGCTTGCTTGGCTTGATGATGGAGAAGCTTGTTTGCAGGATTCCATAGATTGGTGAATGGTGATGTCTTCCTAATTTGTCTATTGTTTCCTTTTTTATCATTATGTTTTATGTTTCTTGGCTGCTATTAAAATTAAAAGTATAGGTTGAGACATGCTCTTTGAGGCACCTCAGTCCTCCTGTTTGTTATAGCCTTTATGTTTTCTCTTTTGGCCATCTTAAGGAATTCTTTACTACTCCTTGGGTCCACCAATTTTTTTTTTTTGTTTCATGTATGGTTATTATGCTAGCTTACAAGTATGATTCATGGTATGCCCTGCTTATTTGAAGTTCTCAAAACCTATCTTGAAGCCTTTCTGTGAAATATTGATTGTTAGGTTAAGTCAAAGAGGTCTCGTTCGATCTTGCCCTTTTTCGATGCTTGCAAACTTGTTTCAGAGTTCCCAATAACTTGATATATGCTGTTTAGGGGTTCCCTCTCCATAAATTGAGTTATTTTTATTGTCTTATGTGTTTTCCCAAAATCTGAAGGTGATTTTCTAAAGTTAGAAGCTCTTATGCTTTCTATGTATCACAGGAATGTTTCTCTTGGATGCTTATTAGTTTAGATTATGTTTTACTAAGCTTAATGGTTTTCCCTACCTCATGGATTGTAAATTTTAAACAATATATGTTTAAGACCTCTTAGTCTTTCCCAAACTTAATGTTCACTACACATCATACATCACTTTAAGGATCCATTGACCTTGCTAAATTGGCCCTGCAGTACACTCTGTTTCATCATTTAGAAACTCTTGACTTTCACTTGACTCCATAGCCCAATGGCTTTGACATACTCTCACTCCACTTATTCCATTTGACCATCTTACCCAACCAAAACAATAAAAAACCCTACACCTAATAACTAGCCTAAAATCAAAACCCTATGGCAAAAATAGCACATCCTTTGCACCCAATAGAGAGATCCCTCTCTGAGTCCAGGAAGGCTAGGTCCTCGGACTCCAAAGCTAGGTTCCATGTTACCCTGTTATTTGGTCTGCCAATCAACCAAATTACAGGACCCTAACATTTTGGCAATCACGGTGGGACCTTCTGAGTTAATAGTTGCTTGAATACCACTTAAGACTCTTTAGACCCTCAATTTGACTTAGAAAATCCAGTGAATCTACCACCTCATTGCCACACTAAAATTCTGGCGATCACAGTGGGACTTTCTGAGTTAGTGGCAATCTAATTATTCCTTAGAACTCCAGAATCCCTTGACTAAGAGTATCTAGTGATCATTTTTCCACCTCATCGCCAACACTAACATTCTGGCGATCATAGTGGGACCTTCTGAGTATATAGTTGCTTATAAAACTCCTATAGACTCATTTAAACCTTCTATTGAGCTTATAAAATTGACTGATAGTATTTGGTGGCTCATCTGCTACCTCATCACCACACTAACAAAATGGTGATCATGATGGACCTTCTGAGTTAGTGACAAACTAAGTAACCCAAAGGACTTCAGATACCCACATTAAATCATTAAGAAACACACACTATCAGCCAAAGAGTAGACTTTTTGTTTTATCATCCTAGAAAAATGATGAATCAGCTATAGGACACTCTCGCAAACATTAAGAGGCTCAGAAAACCCCAAAACTCCCTTAGATTGGTTTTTTGTCAGTTATTGGTGGTGGACTGTAAACATACATCCTTAAAACAACAAAAAATATCTACCTGGCGACTCCACTAGCCGCCAGTAGGCCTATTACTTCATTAGCACTCAATTGACTTCCTAGATTTGTTTCACACCAACCCTAAGAAGCTTATGAACCCATTCATATACTGTAATAAGTACCAAGCATTAAGAGAGGTCAGCCTTAAGAAACAATACTAAAACTTTCAACCTCTCTGAATTTTGAAATTTGAAATCTAGCTTCACATAGGATCAGTACCAGATCTCATTCGGACCCAAACCCTCCCAAAAAAGTTTATGACCCAGAGAATATTTTGTGGCAAAATTCTAGATCTGGAAACTTAACCACTGTTAGGACCATCCATAGAACAAGCTCTGTACCTTAAAATCTCATAGCTTTGCAATATCCCCAGTTTGACTTGCACCATACCAAGAACCTCTTCAGAAACAGGTCTCAAACTGATATTGACCAAACTAACCTTGAACCTTTAGACTTGCACCAGAGTTTGAGTAGAGAAGCCTCTCCTTCCACACCACCTGACTTTCAACTTTTCCATCTCTTCAACTCCTTCCATACCAAGTCTACTCAAATCAGTTTTTTGGTCCAAGTACTTCCACCACACCCATCCTTACCACCACTGTGCAAACCACTCCAATTCATCCTACACCCCCTATCACAAACCCACCTCTTGTAAATCCTCCATTAGCTCCCATCATGGCAGCTTGGTAGGCACCTTTGGTCTTACCACAACCCCTAATACCTTTACCAAATGACTATCAATCTAAGATCCCTCATTTCACCAGGGTTGAATCCATCACTTCCCAACAGCATGTAGATATAATCAATGATGCTTTTGATTACATGGATATAGAGGAAGAAACCATTAAGATGAGAATATTTGCACAAAGCCTAGGAGGAGAAGCCAAAAAATGGTTCAAAGCATTAAATCCTAATTCAATACATGACCTCCCTTCCCTCTACCAAACTATTATAAACAGATGGGAAATCAAGAAAAGCCCCCTCCAAATCCTGTCTGAATACAACAACCTTAAAAGGAATATAGGGGAAAGTGTGCAAGACTATTGCACCAGGTTTAACAGTGTGTATAATTCCCTCCCACCTCACATGAAACCCCCACAAGGCCTAGCACTAGTGAAATTACCTGAAGGTTCTAACCCAGACATGAATTTCCAATTAAGAGAAAGAGACCCTGCAACGTTGGAAGAAATGCAAAAAAGTAGCAATTAGTGCAGAGGTAAACTTAATTGAAAAATGAGCTAGGTTGAAATCGGAGAAGAGAGTAACCTATATGGATGAAACTATGCCTTCAACCTCCTCCTCTGATTCTAAATTAGACACCCTAATGAGGACTCTGGAGATAATGATAGAGAAGATAAACTTAAATGAGAGGGCACCTCCTAGGGACAACCAAGTCAACTCCCAAAACCGAAACAGAACTCAAAACTTCAGAAGAGATGCCCCTCAAAACAAACAAAGGGAAAATAACCAACAAATCAGACCTCCCTTTCAACAAACCTGTGTAGATGAGGAAGAAGGAGAAATTATAGAATCTGAGGAAAACCACATAAATCTAATAGGTTCTGATAATGAAGAAGATGTTTTTCTCACCAAAGAAGAAAAACGCTTCTCATCCTCAGATAAAACTAACACAAACTATGAGGATTCTGAATACTACCGCTTGGGATTTGGAAATGCCATCATGGAAATCGATAAGCAGCATGATCTTAGGAGAAAAAAATACCTGGATTCAGCAAAGAAAGACCAAATAGATGCGGCTTTCCATAAAGTACCTGAAAACACCTCCAAGAAAATAGTAGAGAATGTCAATGCTATGGTTAAGAAAGCTAAAGCAAACAAAGGAAAAATCAGCCAGCCAAACAATGACCTTAGCTGTCCTAGTACCTCCACCAGTTACCCTGAGAAGACTGTTTTGTCTAAAACTCCAAACCAAGATAAAAAAATCAAGAATTAAGAAAATATAATGGTTGATAAATTTGTTGTTAATATGTCCAAAACATTAGTGCCTTTCAGTTTTGAGGGAGAGATTGCCAAAATCAAGATAAATACACCCCTCACTGAACTGGTTACTCAACTCATATATAGGTCTCAAATGTTGAAGGTACTAAACATAGGAAATGATGCTTACACTTTGCACTTGGTTGATGACACACCTGAGTTGTTGTTCAGAACCAAAATAGAAGGAAAGTATCAGGAAGGAGCCATTCCCCCTTTCTATATCAGCCTAAACATACATGACAAAATCTTACATAATGCCATGTTGGATTCCGATGCCTCTCACAATCTCATGCCCAAAGTTGTGATGGATATATTAGGCCTAGAAATAACTAAAACTTACAAAGACCTGTACTCCTTCGATTCTAGTAGGGTCAAATGTTTGGGCCTCATTAAAAACCTTTGTGTTAACCTAGCACAAGTGCCTGCTAAGAATCTAGTCATGGACATAGTAGTGGCAGATATTCCTCCCAAGTATGGCATGCTCTTATCCAGATCTTGGGGAGCCAAGCTTTAGGGGAAACTTCAACTAGATATGTCCTATGAAACCATCCCTGTTTTCAACCAGACAAGAAGATTATACCGAGAGTCACATATGAAATATATGGTTAGCAGTCAAGACAGACCAAACAACACTCCTCTCTATTCTATTCACTCAGATCTTGATTCTTTCATACTATATAATGAGGAATATAATGCTGATCAGGTATATGAAGTTGAAACACATCAAGACACACTACAACAGTCAAATCAGTCTTTACATAGAGAACTCAGTATTCAGACCTTTAGCAATCTTGAACAAACACATCATGACAAAATCAAACTTGACTCTCTATAGACTAACAATGAAACCTTAAAACCAATGGTCAGTTTGACATGTATATCAGGTTGCTCAAAGGGAGGAAAAACATCAGAAACCCAACCCTTCTCTTTTACCTATTCCAAAATGCTAAGATTCCCTCATAGAACAAAAATCTTAGCTGATCCTTATCAAAGAAATATTATGTTCTTACCTTATCTAGACACCTCATTATCAGAGAGTCTTGTTCCTCCTAAGAAGTTGTTGACCCTCACTGATGTGGTCATCAATCCTAAAGGGGTGTCTGTTGAAACTGATATAGAGGTATACAATATAGGCAGCCTAAGAAGACCCAAGGTGATTAACTTATCCAAAACCTTTCCATTACACAAAAATCAAATACTTGAGGTTACGCAAGAAATTTCAGGATGCTCTTGTGTATATAAGTAAAAGCTCAAACCTGATGACATGGAAATTATTCCAAAGAGACCTCTTTCCAAGAAGAACTATGAAACCTTTGGAAAAATCCTATTACTAACTAAGAAAACCAAGGGATGTTGACTGTGTATGGACTTTAGACACTTAGGCAAACCCTCCATGGAATACAAACACCCTTTTCCCAAAATAAGCTATCCTATGCCAAAAATAGAAATTTCTAACAAGGTGACTTTGATTGGTAGTGTTTCATGTTTTCATGAGATGATACCACTTCAAATCAATCAACACAAAAACATTTTCAAAGTTCCTTGGAATGACTACATGCTTGACCAAATTTTTCCTGGAATAAGGAAAGCTAAAGACACCTTCCAAGAGGCCATGGCTCCTATTACCAAATTTTTCACTATGATTTACATTGATGAATTTATCATTAGTTTAGGAGCTGATGAAGATGGCTTTCTTCACCTAGACAATTTCTTTCATAGAAACAAGGTTTGGGAACAAAAATCAAAGAAGGAATGTAAAGGAGAACTTGGCATGTTTGAAAATCCTTGGCAGAAATCTTGCACCATGCCCTCAAAAATAGATATTCATGTTCATTATCTGCAAGAACTGAATGAAAAAGGGTTGGTAGATGATCCTGGGGAAGACAGGGTAATCAAATACCATGACCATTTAGAGTCTTAGTTAGAATTTCTCATTCATTGTACATATCACTGTTTTATGAAAATATATTGAGAGAAATCACAAAAAATACAAAACAGAAAAATGGAAAAGAGGGCAGATTTGAAAAGAGGTAAAGCCCCATACCCAAAAAAATAGAACTAATGAAAGTGTGTAAGTCTAAATACCACTAATAGTGCATAAAGGAGTCTTGTTTCAGTAATATATCCTAATCATGGCTAAAGCATGTTTTAAATTTATTTGTTGATAAGTTAGTGAAAGATAATGGGTCAAATTGTTCAAGCTTGACTTGTCAAAAGATAGATTAGGTAGAAAAATATTGGTTCCACATGCCTAAAACAAAACCAAAGAGAAAAATAGGGATGAATATAAAACAATGTATCCTAGCCCTAATTTTTCTAAGTCTTATTTTGTACAAAAATAACATTTGTGTGCGGCTTGTTTTTATGCCACAAACCCATGGTAAATCAGATTATCTAATCCTGATTTAGCCATGTTTTCAATTTCATGTCTGTAGCCTAGTGAATAAATCATGTCAAACAGTTTAACCTTGACAATTGAATAGTATAGGTAGAGAATCAAAGGAGTTCATTAGCCTAATATGAGCTCCAAGAAGACATAAGGTAGAAGTAGATAGTTTAATTTGCTTCCAAAAAACAAAAAATGTCAAGGTTGCTAGTCCAAATGCACCTAAAGAAGAAAAAATGTTAGCCAAGTAGGTTGGGTAGGTAGAGATGGATTTAAGCTAATCATTTATTTCATATTATTGAGATCATAAGCTTTGAGCAAGCATCAGCAAGAGAAAGAGGTAAAAAATTGCCCAATTGATGAGGCACTGGTCTTCATAAAGCCAAAAATCTGAAGTTCTGGACACCTCCTGAAAAGGAGCTACCCTTCCCAAGTGGAGCCACTGTTAGTCATCAGTAATTTTTTCCTGAATAGATGACTAAATGTTTTCCCTATATTTCTAGAAAAAAAGTTCTTGAACATTGTGAGCTCTAGAAATCTCATTGCCTTCATCATCCTTAAAAATATTTTTTCACTATTTCATCTTTCCATCATTGTCTAGCTTTGTTTACCAGTCCCAAAAAACCCATTAGTGGCTTATGTCACTCTTCCTGTCTATATGATTTAACCTTTGGCCCAAATCCTCTGTCTTTTTTTGCCTAAAAACCCCCACTGCTACCTAAGCCCACCAATAAAACAACTTTGTTGTGTCTCCCAAAATACTCTGAAACTCTGATGGTCTCAAACTATCTCTGTAGACTCTTTAGATAAATCAAGTACATTGGATTTTGGATCTTAAATACACCATTCTATCATAAACATCTATCTTACACTTTATAATCCCAAATTATAGGTCTCAGTCCAAAAACCAACTCCAAGGAAGCCTCCATTAGGTCACCTAGGGTTTCACAAAGTCATAGGGTGGATTTGGTTCCCTACAAACTCTGTTGTTCCTGTATGAAGAAACTAAATTCAAAGGAGAAAAGGACAGGTGATCTTGTCCAAACTGATCAAAATGATTATTTAAGGAAGGTTCTTGGCCTAAAAAGTATAAATCTTGCAAAGGGACAGCTGCCCTTTGCTCACATATATGCAAGAGGATCAAATATCCATCAGACTAGCAATAGGTAAGGTAATGAGAGGATCATCACAAGAAGACCATTCATAGCAAAAAGAAAGCAGCAAGCATATGTTTGATAAAAGAATCAGGTTTTATAACTGTTTTGACCAAGAAGGAATCAGTACTCGGGTTACAAGGGCAAAGGTCACCTCAAATCTTTCACGTGCACATTGAAGGACTCTAGGAATAATTGATGAGTTTTGAGAAGTTTCAGAGAACTTAGAAGACAACACTATATGATTTTTCCTAAGCATCCCTAAGACCTAACAGTTTGGGAAAATTGACAAAACTGGTAAAAAGGTGATAACAGAACCTCCTTCATAACAGCATAGGGTTTCAGATGGTTTCAAGCTACCCTCTAAGATTTGGAAAAGAGACATTGACTCCACATCATCAAAGGTTGAAAGGATAAAGAGTAGTGGTACAAAAAGCAAAGGGTTTCAAGGGGTTTCAGACTAATCTTCTAAGGTTTGGCCAAGAGGCACTAACTCCACCTAATCAAAAGGTAAAATTTGAGAACTAAAAGGATCCAAGAAGGCAAACATGAAAACCAATATTCCACTGCACCAAAGGGAGAGAGATGATAAAAGCTATCAGCAAAAGAGACAGAAATATTAGTTCAAGGTTTATCTTCTCAAAGAAAGGACATAAACATTTTCAAAGAGTCGAGGAGGCAAGCATAAGGGAAGAAATTGCTAAAGGAGGCAACTATGGCAAACATGGGTCATTACTGATAAAATGAGTTGTCCAAGTTCAAAAGAGACAGTAATCCAAGAGAGAAAGTGGTGTAGGCACCTCCAAGAACAGAAGTAGCCAGCAAAAGCACAAAAATTGTTTAGAAACCTCACCTCCCTCACTAACATACATCATTTGCAAACTAGGAACAAACATATAGCTAGTTTGAGAGTAGTAACGCCTCCAAAATAGTTTATTTATCAAGGTACATTATGCAAAAGATAGGTTAGACATAAAATGACATTTCTGCAGGACTGTCAAGATAAACTACCTACAGGAAAATTGATAAAGATAAGCAGACCAAATGTCTTTCACAATGATGGCCCACATGGAGACTAAAGGGGCTATTGATGCTTGATATTAGGGTTTTTTATGCTGTGAGGTTGTTCACTGTTTTAGAGAGGAAACCTGACAGAATTGTCAGTCAAAGGAAATATGTCTAAACATCACAATTCTGCTGTCTGCAAATGTTAAAACATCATAAAGAGGTTCATACTTGCAAAAGAGGGTAAAGGGCACTATTAGAGCTGGTTGAAGGGTTTTTAAGCACAAGAGAGACATCAAGCTACTCCTGCAAAAGAAAAAGCCTTTTTTATATCAAACTGACACCTATAGGACTAAAGTGCCAAAAAGCACAGTGAGAGAAATAAAGAGGGAAATAAACCTTATAAAGTGGGTTTTTGGCATCAAATCACTTTTCAAAAATGATTATAAAGTCTCCTCGACCTCTTCTCCATCTCATTTACCCGTGAAAAGAAGAAGCAAACCGTTGGAGAGAATTTTAAGGGTTTTTTGTGCAAGTTTGAGAAAATTCTCAGGCGCTGCGCACCGAGGCCGACGCTACGCACCTAGCCCTCCATGTTGCACACAGAGGAGGTAGCGGTAGTTTTATTTAACACTACGCTACGCACCTGGAAGGCGGCGCTACGCACCTGGGCGGGCGCTACGCATAGGCTCAGGAAAAAATTGACTTGCCTACCATCCACCCGGTGCTGCGCTCTGACAGGCCCTTCTCTAGCTGGAGCTGACCCAGTGCTACGCTCCGACAGGCCCGACAGGACCTTCTCCGGCCCGAGCCGACCCGATGCTACGCTCCGACAGTTCGACCAGGACTGAACGTGCAGTCGGGAAGGTGTTGCGCACAGACAAAATTTGTTCCAAATTGCTCAAAAAGAGCCAAGAATTCGAGTTTTTGCCTCCAACTCTCTTGAAATTAATGAAACAAGGTTGGTGGCTCTTTTCTTACCTTCCAAAAAGTCATTTTCATAAGAAAAGAAGATGTTTAAAGGCCTAATGTGACAAAACCCTAAGCTGCATAAAAACCAATTTTTTGACCTCTTAGGCTAGGGTTTGCAAAGAGAAGGGTTTTTATATATATAAAGACACATAGTAACAACAGACCAACCGCTAAAAACTGAAAACACTCCTTGCATACTTCATTTGGCCCTCATTTGCAAAATTTTCCCTCACATCACTAATTGCCACCCTTTGACCTAAAGTCTCTCAAACAAGTTTAAAAAAGCCTTCTGTACTAAGACCAGTCACCATGCCTAAAGACGAGATTCATTCCAGCAGTGATGAAATTCAAAGGAGTAGCAAGCCTAAGCACAAGGGAGGAAGGTTTAATATATTTGAACCCTTGGACACCATTCAAATCGCCTCCTCTCCAATGATATTTACCTGTTTTCAAGATGTTCGGTGTTATCAATTTTGTGAGAAGGTTCAGCAAGTCCAAAGCCATTCAGATTTGACTAGGTTGTTCATCCTTAGTTTGTAAAATCACCAAGTCAACCTAGCAGGAGTGAATTTTGAACTCTCATCTGAATTCATTGCTAAAGCCACAGGAATTCCAGATATTGGTGAGAGATGGTTTTAACAAAAGAAGTTGGACTTGAGTTATTATGAGCCCTACCTCAAACCTAGCTATCAACAAGGCTGCAAGGTTGTCTTCCCCTTCTCCCACCTGCTAGAGAGGTATGCCTTATTGATGAGATAGATTATCAAATACTTCACCTATGAGAGAAGGTACTCCAGGGTTTAATCTTATCAAATAAGGCTTCTGATGAACTTCACCAGGTTCAAGTTACTGAACCTACCATACTACCTATACCGAAGCATTGACAAAATGTCTTCAATGGTCAAAAAGAGGAGTTATGCCCACCAAATGTAGAGCCTTTTTCACCACTCTTTGGTCAAGATGATTGTCTTACACCAGTTGGAGCAACAAAGGATCCGTTGGGAGGTTTTTATCTCACATGATTTGTTTTCCAATCCCCAAGCCTTCATTCAACAAAATCTTCCTGCCACTTCACACCCACCTACCTCCACTCCTCCATCATCTCCACACCTGCCTTCACCACAAGGAAATTCACCTTATATATCTTCTCCTAATGCATCAAATGAAGGAGCTGACAGTGGCCCTAATGAGGAGAAAACATATGACAATGATGAGGAAGAGGACAGTGAGGTAGAAACTGAGGTAGATGAAGAAAACAAAGAAGAGGACAGCAGTGCTAAAGAAACAAATGATGACAGCAGTAGAAATAAGCAAGAAGGTGATGACAGCAGAAATGAGGACGGAGATGAAAGTCATGCAAGGGCATAAAACAGTGATACAAATACATAAGTTAATCAAGAATATGATGAGGAAAGTGAAGAAAACAATGGGGCAGAAACAAAACCTAATGATGAAGAAATGATGATGACATAGAGGAAGAGGATGAACATGGCAGCCCTAAAGGGAAAGACAACGATGAAGAGGAGAAAAACAATGACAGTGATGACACTCATAAAACAGTATCAAATGCAGAAAAGAGTGTTCATTATGAGCAAGATGAAAACCAAGGAGATTATGAAAAGAACAATGAAGATAACAGTCAGCAGGAGAGTGTACAAAACAACCAAGAGGAGGATGGTTTTGAGCATGACAGTGATCCCAATCACAGTGAAAAAAGTGTTGAAATGAATGAAGAAAATGAAAATCAAGAGACAAAGGGAGAGGATGAAGAAATTGAAGACCAAGAGCAGATAACTGATGAGGCTGAAAAAAAATTTGAAGATGAAGGCATTGACCAAGACAGTGATACAAATGAGACGGTCAATAATGAGCAAGGAAATATTCATGACAGTCATGATAGCTATCATGACTTTCATGACCCTAATCAGCCTCCAAATGACCAACGAACTCAAAGTGACAATGTTGAAAGTGACAAAGAAGAAAACCTTAGTGAAGGAAAGAGACAAAATGTGGCAAGTGAGGAGGATAGTGGTCAGTTTGAGAGCCAAGATATCAGTGAAGAAAATAGTGAGGAAAGAAAGGATGATGATGAGGTTGAAGGTGTTAGGTCTCTGTAATTTTAGTAGATTGGAAAGACTAAAGCTGCAGAGACAAAATTTGAACCACTTTGGGATTCTAGGATCTAGCCCTCCCGAATCCAGAGAGGGATCTCTCTATAAGTGCAAAATTGATTTATCTTTAAGGCTTTTAGTATGATATTAGGCTAGTTATTAAGAAAAAGGGTTTTTTTTGGTTTTGTTTGGGCAAGGATATGATGAAGGTGAAGGAAGTCTATATGAAGGGTGAAGGTGTAAGTAGGTAAAAGGTTGGTTCAGCTAAAAACATAGGCAAGGAGCGGCTTTAATCCATTGGGTTATGGAGTCATAATAGGGTTTAATTGAAACAGAAAGGTTCAAGAGTGCTCCAAGGGGCAAGTCATCTATATCAAAATATCCTTTGGATTAAATGATGGAATGGAGCATTAAAATGTTGTGAAGGTGGAAAAAGCCAATAACATCAACAAGGATTTATCAACTTTCCAAACAAGAAAAAGCCTTTTTAAGTAACTGTTTGAAACCAGCCAAAGACAGGGCTAACCATAGACTTATTTGGACAAGCTTGTATTAAAGCTAACTTATCAGAAAAACAATCCAGTAATCCACATGACTAATTTTAGAGAGGATGAAAACATATAAGAAAACAAAGTGCAGCTTAAGATTAGGCCAGATGTATTACAATCATGATCTACTTTAGCATACTCTTAGGGAAACTTTCAAACAACCTTTGGAGAAAGAATTAGGAGATAGGGAAAACCATAAACTTTCCTAGTTTAACTCTACTTAGCATGTAATTGAAAATATCATTCAAGAACTTCCTTTCAAGTTTTACACATCAATACATGGACTAACCAACATTCCTTGATAATTTTTACACTTAATTTAAGTCATTCCTAAATATAAAAATTAGCAGAAAACATATAGATAAAGCTTATCAGTGAGAGCAGGGTACTTTTGATAGTAAATCCTAGCTCTATATTTTTTGTTCTTTATCAGAGAAAAGTGAACAAGATGGCATACATGAAAGGAAAACAATAACAGTAAGAGGCACTTCACCAATGATATAGACCAGGATCCCAAGAATCAGCTTGTATATTGATGTCAATCCAGTTACAAACTACATGTCCAGTGTTTCATCACAGCGTGAAACATTTCTTCTCAGCTTATGTATCTTCAATTACAAACAGAGCTTCAGCAACTTCAGAAAACTATTTACATGCTACAGATATCCAGAGACCAACCTCTATCTCATCTTCTTCAGAAGTATTTATAGAAGAAAGAGGAGGTGGGATGAAAGAAAAGAGATTAGTTCCAATTAATACAAGTTAATGCTTCTCGGCCTTTGAGGGGCTCAATAGAGAAGTTTTCTGATATTTCCACTGTATTAATTGGTTTTCATTAAGAATTTAGCCGCTTAGCAGATTTTGTTGACTTTAAAACTCTTTAAGTGGGCTGGCAATAACTCTAGAAAAAATATCACTGACTTGGCAATAACTATGCCTTCTTTTGATTTATTGAGGCTGTAGGTGGCGCTTTGGTAGCTGGAGAGGATTCAATTGGCCTCTGATGTGGTAGTGGAGGCCCTTCAGACTGATATATCTCTTTGTTTTTTGTTAAAACACTTTTAATTTGCTTTACTCTGTGTCTTAGGCCTAATCAGGCCTTGATCTTTATTTCCGGTCTTTATCCTTTAAAAAATGTGGATTAGGCCTTTGATTCTCGAATTGGTGCCTTAATCCCTTTAAACTATGTTTGAAATCATTTAATCTTCATTTTTTCTTTGATTTAATCCTTTGACGCTGATACTCTTTGTTTGTTCAATATTCACTCTGTTTTGGTTGTCTTGAAGGCGCGCAGAGGTTTTGTGACTTCACCAACGCTCATGAAACATAGGTGGAATCATCATTTGAATCCTTTGGATTCAATTTATTCATGAATAAATGGCCTGGGGATTGTCATCCCTGGCTTTTGCTTCATTTGAAAACTGTGAACAAAACCTTAATATCCTGTAAAAAACACACAAAAGTTAATAAAATCCTACGAGGATAGGTTTAAACTGCTTTGGAGGTTTTGGGTGTGGGAGCGAATAAGAGCAGTTGGATTAACATAATAAACAGCGGAGATTGCTCGATCGAGTCTTTTGGGAGAAAAGACGAAGGGAAAATGACTTGGTGTTGGGATAGAACGTGATTAATCCAATCAGGATGATCAACGGCCACAATTAAAAGGCGAAAATGATTTTAAGGAGGATGGTGGTTTGGTGGAAAACCGGTAGCAGTTTTTGTGTAGCATCGAAGTGGTTTTGAATTTGGCCCAAACAAATGTGATACAGTACGCTTCCCAACACTTGGATTTACAAAACCACCCATTTCACGTAATTTTTAGACGTTAACTCTCGAGTGCAGAAAAAACACGAAAAGGAGTCCAAGCCGTCGGATGAGGGATACCAGATCCAACGGTGCGGATTGAATGCGATGGAGGGCAAGATGCACGGGCAGAAAGGCAGGTGGGGTAAAATGGTGGTTTAGATCTTGACTTTTGGATCTTGGGAATGAACAATCAAGATCTATTGATGGGGAGAAATGAAAAGGGCGGAGTGCGAAGAGCGGAAGCAATGTGGACCGTCCAATCTAAAAAGATCAACGGCGGAGATTAAATCAGAGGTCATGATGGTGGAGGCTTATGTGACATAAGGGAAAGATGCAATGTAATGCTGACCATTGGATATGACGGAATGGACGGTCAGGATTAAATCGCATCAGAGAAAAGGAAAGAGGCAAAAGAGTCGGGGCTTTTGAGTTTGCGATATGCGATTAAGCGTTGGCCATTGGATCGTTTTGAGAGATCAACGGTCAGGATTAAATTGGGGAAGACTTAGTAGAAGGCGGAGGGAGGAGCTTGATTGAATCTCAACAGTCGGTTCTTGTCTATTCGACGGCTGAGATTAAATCGGAGGGATCGCATCGGAACGGGAAAAGGGAAAGAATGAGGGGAAGAGTCGCGATGCGATGTCGCGCTGACCGTTGGATCAGAAGGATGATCGACGGCTGAGATTAGATCACAAAATCGCATCGGAATAGGAAAAATTAATTTGCGATTTGTGATGGGAAAGGACTTGCGATTGCGATTTTCGATGGCTATTGATCTGCAGAGATCGACAACCCAGATTTGTTCTGAATCACTTCGTCGGGTTTATGAAAAACAAAGGAAAATAAGGTTTTGGAAGAGGTTTTAAGCCCTTTAGCACCCGATTGTGGGGCTCTAGGTCATATGCGGGAAAGGGACTGGGGCTAAGGCCGAAAGGGGCTTAAGGCCTTAAAGTAAAAAATGGTTTTTTTAGGCCAAAATGAAGGTTTTTCAAGACTTTTTTGGCTTTCGGTAGAGGGGAAAAGGGGTGTTTTAAAGCTTATAAATGGATTTCACAAGGCTTAAAGGGATTTTGGAGGTTTTTAAAGGGGAATGGAGGGTTAAAAGGTGAAAAAAGAAAGTTTTTTTTTTTCAAAAAGGATAAGAATGAGTGAAAGGGGGGGTTTCTAAGCAGTCTTTCTCTTGGTAAAACAACAGGTATTTTTAGGATAAAGAGGGAAACAGTAGTGAAGATTAACTCAGAGGGTAAAGACCATCATAAGACTTCAAGAACTCACAATTTGAATATGAAATTGTTTCTTGAAGGCTAAAAAAATATTTATCCACCATTTGATATGACAAATTTTTATAGGTGGCTAACAACGGCTCCAACTTGGGATGGCAGCTCCTTGGAGGTGTCAAGAACCTCATATCATTATTCTCAGATGTAGCTCAGTGGCTTTGTACCTTGAAAACCTTTTCTTCTTCTTTCATCAGCTGCTTGTAAGATGATTAGAGCATTTGATATTAGTATAAAAAAATTTCCCCAAACAACTACCTACACAACCTACTTCCTAGCATTTTTTCTTCTGAAGGTGCGTTTGGACTTGCAAACCTTAAACATCAGTATTTTATTTTTTATTGGAAACATAAAACTATCTAAGTCTACCCTTATTTCTCCATGAACTCAGATTAAACAGTTGAGTTCATAAGATTCTCTACCTAACTACAATCTGTCAGGATTAAACTATCTGACAGACTTTATTCTCTAAATTCTAAGACAAGAAATTTAAAAGCAAACAAGCCAGGATTGAACTGTCTAACTTGTTGCTGATCTATGGCATAAAAACAAGCTGCACATAGACTAAAATTTACAGAAATTTAAAGAAAAATCATGAAGGCTTATGATCTGAAAGTTTAAGAACATCCTTCACTTTTCTTCAGCTCTGTTTTTGGATTTGTTTGAGCTATTTTTTCTTTCTCATCTGGTTCAAGTTTTAAGCTTATTGGAGCTATATCTTCATCAATCCCATAGGTTCAGGATTTGAGCTTGTTTGAACCTTCTTTTTATATTCTAATCTACCTTACTGATAAGCCAAGATTGAGTTGTTCGGAAAATCTAATTCACTAACCTATTAGCAGTAAATTGAAAAGCTAATTAGTCATGATTAGGCAGTATGACTAACTAGAAGTGTGTTTTTAGGAGTGGTATTTAAGCTTGCACACTTTTAGACTTTGTTTCTCTTTTTGGTATGGGGATGTACCTTTCTTGTTTTCACATTCTGCCCTCTTTTCTTTTTCTATTATTTTTGTATTTTTTCTTTTTCTTTCAAGACAAAAATAAACAATTAACTACATGCTCAAAACTGAGCTTTATTGACATTCCTATCTAACCTATTCTATCTTGGAATATTTACATCTTTATATGATACAAAAGTGCCAATGTAGCCAGTTAAGTAGTGACAAAAAGGAATAGAGAAAATGCCTACTAGTTAGAGGTAACCATAGTACATTTTGAAGATTAATCTTCAAAACCATGGCTGTCACAGGAGGTGAAAACATTTTATGTCTTTGGATCTTTCAAAGGATCCATTCTTGATAATTTGAGCCAGTTGGGGCTTCCACACACTCTTCCAAAGGATCAACAAAGAAAAGATAAATATTCTCTTCTTTCTGGCCCTCCATGGTTGGTAGATTGTATGCTTATAAGACATCAGCTTTGAGAACTGCATATTCAGTATGTTTCTCGGAAGAATCATCATCCTTAACCTGCAAAATAGCAAGCAATGAAATTTCTTCTTTCTCTAAATCTATGCTTGCTTCTGATATAAATTCAGGTTCTTTGAATGACAAATTGATATCAGTGATGGGAGAAGTTTCTTATTGAAAAGATGGTATATCCTCAGTAGGAAAATCTTCTATTTGTTTTTCTTCCTCAAAGGCTTGCCAGTATCTTTTATTGTTTGGGACAGCTGGTCTGGATTTTTATTGAATTGTATATTTTTTTCTCTCCCAAGGTCTCAGACATGTACTAGCAACAAGGGCTAATCCACTAGCAAAACTTTTTTGGTCTTTAGGAACAAGCATAAGTTGGAATTCTTTAAAATATTTTAACAAATCCATGGCATCCACCTTATAAGCTTTAAGTCTGGGATGTTTAACCATGCATTCATCTTTCACTTGCCTAATTACCAATTCTGCATTTCCATGAACTGTTATCTTCTGGGCTCCTAATTTCTTCAATCAATGCAGCCCTAAGAGGAGTGCCTCATACTCTACTATGTCAGTTGTGCCTTGAAAACTTAATTTATATGAATGGGCTTCAGAATGATTGTTTCCTATATTGTAAAGCCATATTCCTGCACCTGCACTAGTTTTACTACATGACCCATCAAAGTTCATACTCCAAAGAGGACTAGTTTCAGTTTTATCATTAATTTCGTTACTATCCCTTTTGTCTTGAGTGCCATTTCATTGTTCTATGGAATAGGCACTATGTTCATGATTTTCTTGTTTAAATGAAGGTTTGGAGGGTGGCTATTTGTTAATAATCTGATCTATCTCTTCTTCTATCAAAGGAGAGATTTCTCTTTCAGCATAAACAAAAATACAGCTGCACTCTTTCTCTTGTGAAGACTGATTTTAAGGCTGGATGTCTTCTTGAGCCTCAGCTATAAGGGATGATGAGTCATTATTTTGGTTTTGAGTAATATCTTGAGGAATATAATTTAGTTCTTGGTTGATTTCTTCCTCAACTGATTCATCTAGGTTCTTGTGATAATCAGGATGCATATGAAATTATTGAATGGCTGCTGAGAGATCCTCAGGATACATATAAGCTAGATCCTCATCAATACTTAACAGGTATGGTATTATGTTTAGATTTTGATCACAAAAATTTGCAGTCCATGATAGTGATGAAGGGTTTCCTTTATATTCTTCATAAAACACTTGGTGCATGTCTTTTAAAGAAAACAAGCTGCTAGGTTCTAACCATTCATACCAATCCCTTGCCTTACCTTCTAATGTTGCCATGAAAATTTTCATAAGACAGTCCTCATGCCATTCAACTTTAAACTTCCACACATGTATATGAAACTTGATGAGATTTAACAAGGGGTCACCAACATTTTCATCCTGAAAGATAGGTAGGTTTTTCAACCAATTTATTTCGGGCATTTTGTGTGGGAATCCAAGGATCCCCACTCATTGGGGCATATCTTCGTTGCATCTGTGGAATCATGTTTGTAAATCAGGAAAGAGGTCACTATGTCTATTCAACTAGTTCAGAGTCTTCTACCAGTGGATTCATTTGGTCTTTTGAGAGTTGTGGAGTCGCCAAGTGGATGATTTAAATTTTGCTGTCCACCAATAGTATGATTTGGATTGCTCAATGCCTACTGGAGGCTAGTGGAGTCACCAGGTGGAGATTTTTAGCTCTTTTGGAGGTAAAATGTTTTATGGTCCACCACCATTGTTTATCATGATACCAATCTAAAAAAAAATTGGGTTTTTCTGAGTTCCTTTTAGTCCTATGGGTTATGAGAGTGTCCTAAATCTATTTCAACACTTAGCTATGGTAATGAGACAAAGAGAGTTTACTCTTATGGCTTCGCTAGCTTATTCCTTCAAGGTTTGATAAGGCACTATGAGAATCCTAAGGTTTACTTAGTTTGTCATTGATTCAAATAATTCCTATCATGATTACCATTTGCTTTGGTAGTGCTTGAAGAGAGCTACTTATACTACACTGAATACTGAGTGTTTTGTTTTAAGGATTTTACTCAGAAGTCCCCAGCAGAGTCGCCAGAAATGTTAGGTCTCTGTAATTTTAGCAGATTGGCAAGACCAAAGCTGCAGAGACAACATTTGAACCATTTTGGGATTCTAGGATCTAGCCCTCTTGAATCCAGATAGGGATCTCTCTATAAGTGCAAAGATTGATTTATCTTTAAGGCTTTTAGTATGATATTAGGCTAGTTATTAAGAACAAGGGTTTTGTTTGGTTTTGGTTGGGAAAGGATATGATGAAGGTGAAGGAAGTCTATATGAAGGGTGAAGGTGTAAGTAAGTAAAATGTTGGTTCAGCTAAAAATATAGGCAATGAGCGGCTTTAATCCATTGGGCTATGGAGTCATAATATGGTTTAATTGAAACAAAAAGGTTCAAGAATGGTCCAAGAGGTAATTCATCTATATCAAAAGATCTTTTAGATTAAATGATGGAATGGAACTTTAAAATTTTGTGAAGGTAAGTAGGGATCAACTCTACTTAGCATGTAATTGAAAATATCATTCAAGAACTTCCTTTCAAGTTTTTCACATCAAGACATGGACTAACCAACATTCCTTGATAATGTTTACACTTAATTTAAGTCATTCGTAAATATAAAAATTAGCAGAAAACATATAGATAAAGCTTATCAGTGAGAGCAGGGTACTTTTGACAGTGAATCCTAGCTCTATATTCGATGTTCTTTATAAGAGAAAAGTGAACAAGATGGCATACATGGAAGGAAAACAATAACAGTAAGAGGCACTTCACCAATGATATAGACCAGGATCCCAAGAATCAGCTTGTATATTGATGTCAATCCAGTTAAAAACTACATGTAGAGTGTTTCATCACAGCTCGAAACATCTCTTCTCAGCTTATGTATCTTCAATTACAAACAGAGCTTCAGCAGCTTCAGAAAACTATTTACATGCCAACCTCTATCTCATCTTCTTCAGAAGTATTTATAGAAGAAAAAGGAGGTGGGATGAAAGAAAAGATCTTAGTTCCAATTAATACAAGTAATGCTTCTCAGCCTTTGAGGGGCTCAATAGAGAATTTTTCTGATATTTCCTCCGTATTAATTGATTTTCATTAAGTATTTAGCCACTTAGCAGATTTTGTTGACTTTAAAACTCTTTAAGTGGGCTAACAAAAACTCTGGCAAAAATATCACTGACTTGGCAATAACTATGCCTTCTTTTGATTTATTGAGGCTATAGGCGGTGCTTTGGTAGCTGGACAGGATTAAATTGGCCTCTGATGTGGCAGTGGAGGCCCTTTGGACTGATATATCTCTTTGTTTTTTGTTAAAACACTTTTAATTTGCTTTACTCTGTGTCTTAGGCCTAATCAAGCCTTAATATTTATTTATGGTCTTTATCCTTTAACAACTGTGGATTAGGCCTTTGATTCTCGAATTGGTGCCTTAATCCCTTTAAACTCTGTTTGAAATAATTTAATCTTCATTTCTACTTTGATTTAATCCTTTGAAGCTGATACTCTTTGTCTGTTTGATATTCACTGTGTTTTGGTTGTCTTGCAGGCATGTAGAGGTTTTGTGACTTCACCAATGCTCATGAAACATAGGTGGAATCATCATTTGAATCTTGTGGATTCACTTTCTTCATGAATAAATGGCCTGGGGATCATCATCCCTAGATTTTGCTTCATTTGAAAACTATGAACAAAACCTTAATATCCTGTAAAAAACACACAAAAGTTAATAAAATCCTATGAGGATAGGTTTAAACTGCTTTGGAGGTTTTGGGTGCGAGAGCGAATAAGATTCGTTGGATTAGCATAATCAACGACGAAGATTGCTCGATCGAGTATTTTGGGAGAAAAGGAAAAGGGAAAATGACTCGGGGTTGGGATATAACGTGATTCATCCAATCAGGATGATCAACGGCCACGATTAAAAGGCGAAAATGATTTTGAGGAGGATGGTGGTTTGGCAGAAAACCAGCAGCGGTTTTCGCGTAGCATTGAAGTGGTTTTGAATTTGGCCCAAAAAAACGTGCTACAATATGCTGCCCGACACGTGGATTTACAAAACCAACCATTTCGCGTAATTTTTAGACGTTAACTCTCGAGTGCAGAAAAAACGCGAAAAGGAGTCCAAGTCGTCAGATGAGGGAAAACAGATCCAACAGTGCGAATCGCATGCGATGGAGGGCAAGATGCACGAGCGGAAAGGCAGGCGGGGTCAAATGGCATTTTAGATCCTGACCGTTGGATCTTGGGAATGAACGGTCGAGATCTATTGATGGGGAGAAATGAAAAGGGCAGAGTGCGAAGAGCAGAAGCAATGTGGACCGTCCGATCTAAAAAGATCAATGGCAAAGATTAAATCGGAGGTCGGGATGGTGGAGGCTTATGTGATATAAGTGTGAGATGTGATGTAACACTGGCCGTTAGATCTCACGGAATGGACGGTCAGGATTAAATCACATCGGAGAAAAGGAAAGAGGCAAAAGCGCCAGGGCTTTTGAGTTTGCGATATGCGATTAAGCGTTTGTCGTTGGATCATTTTGAGAGATCAACAGTCATGATTAAATCAGGGAAGACTTAGCAGAAGGTGGAGGGAGGAGCGTGATTGAATCTCAACCGTCGGTTCTTGTGGATTCGACGACTGAGATTAAATTGGAGAGATCGGATCGGAATGGGAAAAGGGAAAGAATGAAGGGAAGAGTCGCGATGCGATGTTGCGCTGATCGTCAAATCAGAAGGATGATTGACGGCTGAGATTAGATCGCAGAATCACATCGAAACAGGAAAAAAGAATTTGCGATTTGCGATGGGAAAATACTTGCAATTGCAATTGTTGATGGCCATTGATCTGCAGAGATCGACGGCCCAGATTTGTTCTGAATCACTTCGTCGGGTTTATGAAAAACAAAGGAAAATAAGGTTCCGAAAGAGGTTTTAAGCCCATTAGCGCCTGATTTTGGGGCTCTGGGTCATATGCGGGAAAGGGGTTGGGGCTGAGGCCGAAAGGGGCTTAAGGCCTTAAAGTAAAAAATGGGTTTCTTAGGCCAAAATGAAGGTTTTTCAAGACTTTTTTGGCTTTCGGTAGAGGGGGAAAGGGGTGTTTTAAACCTTATAAATGGATTTCACAAGGCTTAAAGGGATTTTGGAGGTTTTTAAAGGGGAATGGAGGGTTAAAAGGTGGAAAATAAAGTTTTTGAAAAAAAGGATAAGAATGAGTGAAAGGGGGGGTTTCTAAGCAGTCTTTCTCTTGGTAAAACAACAGGTATTTTTAGGATAAAGAGGGAAACAGTAGTGAAGATTAACTCAGAGGGTAAAGACCATCATAAGACTTCAAGAACTCACAATTTGGATACGAAATTGTTTCTTGAAGGCTAAATAATATTTAGCCACCATTTGATATGACAAATTTTTATAGGTGGCTAACAGAAGGTCAAGAAATAAGTGACCCAATGGAGCATGAAGTCACTCATGAAAGTCATGAAAAAAATGAAAATTCTTGTGAATTTATCAAGGATCAAGGCACCCTCATCACTCCTCTCACATGCACACACCACAGAGGCAAAAGAGATGTGTTTGCTGCCTCAAAAAGGCAAAGGGCCATCTCTCCTCCAGATATCAAGCAAAAGGGCAAAGGCAAGGAAAGGATGGAAAAAGGTGAGCAACAGGTCAAGGTAAGGAGAAGCAAAAGGATCAATAGGACTTCTCAAGGGCCTCAATTCATTGATTTAGACAGTGACAATGAGGACAAGGAGATGAGCACAAGATTGCTTCTCTTGGAGAAAGATGCTCAGCTTCAGGAGTGGGAAAGAGAATTTGAGATGGCATAACGTGGCATCCACTATTACAAAGAGGAGCATAAGCATTTAAAGGAGGTGAATAGAGGCCTTTCCCTACAAAAGAAGATTACAAAGCATTATGCAAGGAAAAACATGCTTTCTTGTGCCAAACTGAGGAAGGCCCACATAGAACTAGAAGACCTAAAAAGAGCCAAAGTGCAGGACAGCCTTGGAATTTTGGTTGAGGCTTCTCAAAAAGTGTCCAAGACCTCTTGAGGGACCTCTCCACAAATTTTGAGGCAAATTGGACAACATTTTGTTTTTTCCAAATTTTGACCCCTCGGTGCGCAACACCCTAGGCGCTACGCACAAAATTGGTGCATCCTCAGCTCTCAAAGTTTGAATTTTTGGATTTCTCACATCACCAATAGTCGTCTCACCAATTTTCATATCATTTTAAGCATTTTTACCCCCTAAAAAAGTCAAAAAACATCAAAAAATTGACCTTTCTGCCTCATTTTTAGACCAGGCACTGTGCACAGAGAAGTGTTGGGAGATTTGATTTTTTAAATAGGTAAATGGCATCCCCTCAGCACAACTCAAGCATTTATATAAATTAGATTCATAAGGCTTTCCAACGGGCCATCACGGAGCCAAATCTAGAGTCGGAAAGGGGTCCAAAACACAGCTGCAAGAGACCTTATTTTCTGCTGAAGTGGTGCTACACACAGAGGCTGCCTAGTGTGTTTTGGACCAAAAGTCAACAAAACACACTCATTTATTGCAAATAGATATTTTTGAGTTTTTTGAGGCAAATTAAGCTATAATTAGGTGCAAATAGTTATTTTAGTATTTATTTCTTGGGATATTATGTGCCTTGGGCCTTGCATGGTCTCTTGGCCATAAATGATATTTATGACTATACTTGACATTTTCCTACCACATTTAGGGTTTTAGTCCTCATTTTCTCCATAAATAGAGCATGAGGCCCCTATGTATTTTGTTGGCATTTGATGAGCTTGAAGATCAATATACATGGTTTCATGAGCTTGGAGAGGAAATTGGTTTTGTGAAGTGGATGAATGGCTTGCTTGGCTTGATGATGGAGAAGCTTGTTTGCAAGATTCCATAGCTTGGTGAATGGTGATGTCTTCCTAATTTGTCTATTGTTTCCTTTGTTATCATTATGTTTCATGTTTCTTGGCTACTATTGAATAGAAAAGCATAGGTTGAGACATGCTCTTTGAGGCACCTCAATCCTCCTATTTGTTATAGCCTTTATGTTTTCTCTTTTGGTCATCTTAAGGAATTATTTACTGCTCCTTGGGTCCACCAATTTTTTTTTTTTGTTTCATGTATGGTTAGTATGCTAGCTTACAAGTATGATTCATGGTATGCCCTGCTTATTTGAATTTCTCAAAACCCTATCTTGAAGCCTTTCTGTGAAATATTTATTGTTAGGTTAAGTCAAAGAGGTATCGTTCGATCTTGCCCTTTGTCCATGCTTGCAAACTTGTTTCAAAGTTCCCAATAACTTGATATATGTTGTTTAGGATTTCCCTCTCCACAAATCGAGTTATTTTTATTGTCTTAAGTGTTTTCCCAAAATCTGAAGGTGATTTTCTAAAGTTAGAAGCTCTTATGCTTTCTATGTATCACTGGAATGTTTCTCTTGGATGTTTATTAGTTTAGATTATGGTTTATTGAGCTTAATGGTTTTCCCTAACTCATGGATTGTAAATTTTAAACTATATATGTTTAAGACCTCTTAGTCTTTCCCAAACTTAATGTTCACTACACATCATACATCACGTTAAGGATCCATTGACCTTGCTAAATCGACCCTACAATACACTATGTTTCATCATTTAGACACTCTCGACTTTCATTTGACTCCATAGCCCAATGGCTTTGACATACTCTCACTCCACTTATTCCATTTGACCATCTTACCCAACCAAAATAATCAAAAACCCTACACCTAATAACTAGCCTAAATGAAAAACCTAGAGAAAAAATAACACATCCTTTGCACCCAATAAAGAGATCCCTTTCTAAGTCCAGGAAGGCTAGGTCCTCAGACTCCAAAGCTTGGTTCCATGTTACCCTGTCATTTGGTCTGCCAATCTACCAAATCACGGGACCCTAACATAACCTAGCCAGCTAACCAGCCGATTATTACCCAACTCGTTTCATTTCATCTCCTCCCAACCCCGGGGAATTATGCTAACCCAGTTTCATTATTCTAGTAGCCATCCATGTTTTTAAAGCCCACAAAGCCAACCAACAGGCAAGCAAAAAACCTGTCATCAAGTCAATCATCTCTAGTTCGCGAGAAGATCAAGGGTATCAAGATAGATCTGGGTATCAATATTGAATCTCTAAGGTCGCTAGATTGGGATAAGATATATCTGGGTATCATCAATCGATATCCGACAATCAAGGTCGTCTAAATAAGTTCTCTAATTCAGTATTTGGTCAATGAAGGCGGCGAGGTCTTCAGGAGATACAAGGAGGAGATACCGCCTCATATTTTGCATGGAGATACTTGTCCGCAGAGCGATTGATTTATGGCCAACGGATTTTATTACCTATCGGGCAAGTGGTGGGGGGAAATAGAAATTTTTAGACCTTCCTTAGACCTAACTTAGACCTTCCTTACTGCCTTCTCTATCTCTTAATTCCTGTTGATTGATACCTATCTAACTTACTGCTTCGACCTTATGAAATGGAGAACGACCAACTGGCATAATGAACACTTCGCTTGACAATAATCAACAACTCTATGAACAATAGAATAGCAGTATTACCTTCTTGGAAACACCACACCTGAGAACCGCACTAGACACTTACACCCACGAAAACCTAGGGATGTTCACCTCAAGTCCATAATGAATCTGAAGCAGTTCACATTGCAAGAAGTTAGATTTCCCTTGTAAGCTCTTAAGTTGTCTGATTGATTCTAAAAACATAAATGGATCTGAAAATCCTCGATCACAAATTGAAGAAAGGTGACATTATATTAAAAAAGAATGGCATTTTAAGATGTTTACCATTGTTATTACTCTTACTAGCTTTTTCCCATTGGTGAAGTTAAAAGGGAATGAATGGCTGGACTCGCTAGTCTTGCTGGCTTTTTCTTATTAGCTTAATGCTTGCTGGTTCCTCACACGAACACTCGAGCTTAGGCTAGGATAGATTTGATTTTTGGGGCTTGTTGAGGAACAAAGTACTCGACCAAACAAAAGGGAGAGGTGCGCAAGCAGGCTCGACCATAAGGGAGAGGAATGAGATATATTATATATGTAATTATGCATGAAGGACTTCTCTATTTCATTACATGATATTATATACGTAATTACACATTTTTTTTTTCGTTGATTTGACTAGAATTGATTCCTTTTCTTTGATTTTATACATCTATTTTTTCACGAAGATGTACTAATAAAAAACTATACAACTTCATCCTTTCTCATCTCCTATACTGATCTATATCCTTTCCTACCTAAAGATATGAGTGATAAACAATGTTAAAGGGTGTCAACGCTCACTATTCAGATAGTGAGGTAATTTTCGTTCATTTTATCGCCACTTTAGCCACATGTTAGGGTGTTGATCCATATAATCTCATTTCATTCATAATATAATAAGATATTAATAAGCATTCATACAAGTTAGTTAGTAACCTCTAAAAAGGCCATTTCAGCGATTCAAGTAATAAGCCCTCCACCTCCTTATTGAGTTGGATTAAATAAATAAAATAAATCATGGATGTTTGGGTAATCCTAATCCTCCTCATCATCCTCCTCAAAGTACTCATTTATTTCCTATGCTAGCTACTCGACATGGACAATGCTCCTCAAGTAGTGAATCAACGTCTATAAAAATTTGTTGTATATCGTTCTTGGTGTTTAGGTTTGTGGTAGGTTATATTAGTCTGGTGCACTTGGCTTAAGGCTTCTGTTGAAAGTCTAAAGGTGAAAGGATAATGGCTCGCCCCTGTGTGTTCATGGCTCTTAGGGAAATACAAATAAAGCTCCTCCTCCAACTCTTCAACATCGATTTCCTATGCTACTCAACCTTTACTTTATCAATTGACTATGCTACTCAAATTGTGAATTGACGTAAGTAACAACATGTAGTATATGCTTGGTTGAAGTGATATGGTAGGTGAGGTGATTTGAGCTAGATTTCAAAGGAATAAGAGATTGGTAGACTTATATTTGTTGGTGAGGAAGGCTTAAGAGGATAGGTTTAAGATTTAAGGCTGAAGGCTAAAGGTTTATGGCTTAAGATTCACAGTGAATGGCTAAAGGATCAAGGCTAAAGGCTTATGTTTCAAGGCTTCTGTTGAAATTTAAAAGGTGACTGGCGAAGGGCTTAAGGCTTAGCCCCTCCGTGGTGTGTTGGTGACTCCAGTATATTGACTAATCCAGTTCCTCAACCTACTAATCAATTGAAGCAATTCAGTTGGATCTTAGGGGAAGATTCCTCAATCAGTTAATCAATCAAACAATCCAACCTATGAGAATGTTTTAGAATTCTCCAATAAATCTGGCCTATGAGAATGGTTTTAGAATACTCCAATCAATCCGGCCTATGTTTGAATGAATGATCCCAATCAGACCTATGAGAATGTTTTCATGAATGCTCCAATCCATGAAAGCTACAAATCTCAGATAAATTGATCGCTATAATCTCATATATCAACAATTGTACACTGAACATGAATCAAAGAGGTCAATAGCCTCGGATATAGGGTGTGAGGATCCTTCTTGGGTAGATATCGTTTTTCACCGGGAGCAATGTGTGGTATACTGTGAAACCGATCGACCGATCGACCGAAGGGACATACGTTTGACGGAGCCTACATCTAGCCAATAATAAGAATCTTGTTAGGTGGGGGGGAGGGTAAAGGCATCCAGAGGGAGAGAGAGAAGGGGGGGAAGGGATTGGCATGTGCTTCTGTCATTAGCCAATAGAGAGAGTGCAGAGGTATAGGATTGGTGATTCTGTCATCAGCTAAGAGAGAGGATGGGTAGCTAAGAGAGAGAGGCTCAGTGGGATTGGGGGCAACGTCTGAAGGTGTTGGAAATGGCATGTGAGCAACATATGTTTTTCATCCCCATTTACATGAGTTATCAAATCGCAACTCCAAAAACAAATACTCTTTGAAACCTTTTCCGATAAGGAATATATGAAGAATTAAGCTTAAAAATGGATCAAGATGGGTTGTTATGAAGGGGTTTTATCCACCAAGTTGAGATGATAAAACGATAAGTCAAACTTCCCTAACCTCTGCCAAGTGAAAATGAAAAAATAGAAGGGACAAAGTATAAAACCTCCGCCAAGTTGGTGAGTAAAAATAAGCATCACTAACTTCAACTTCAACTTCAACTAACTTCACTAACCTCCCTTTCCATATAAACCTTCACAGTGACAAGCCATATGTAAGAGTACAATGACCATAATGAATGACCCATAAGCAACACTTGTTGTCAGAAATAGGGCAGTAGGAATCCCAGTAGCACTACTACCAGCAGAGACATCTTTTTTCCCACCCTTACCAATGAACTCTATGGAACTTACTAAATCGTAGAAGCCAGAGGGAGCAACAGATTATCTAATCTCAAGTGTTAGATTTTAGGTAGTAGCTATCCCCTAAATTATCCTAATTTGATGTTGTTTCTCAATCAACCACTTTTTTATTAGGTTGGATGATACATTTTTTATCTGGGACAAAGATATGGAATTTATCTTTCTTAATGTGTCCATTTCTAGAAGTTGACTCCCTAGGGTTAGGATGTTGCAAAGATTGAAGTATCCAGACCTACTATGACAGAAGGTACTATAGCATCTCTTCACTCCCACGTGCTGAGGAAGGTTAGTGAGTGTAAGGTGCACCAACCTTACCAAACAACTTCTCCATGCAATACTACAAGAGATCAACAAGGCAAGTTTAAATCTCATTTCTATACCCTACCTTAGAAACCTACCTACCTTGGGAACTAAATATAATGTTGCATATCTATGTTTACCTTTTCCATTGTAAGTCTGATGGGGTTTACTCCTTACAGTGATCCATTGGATCAACTCTTGGGTTTGATCGAACACCTAGAATCTCCTCCTATTGGTTGACTGGCAGTGACAGTGGCCACGTGGGAATGGTTATCAGCTATGACCTTTGTAAATGGATCGGTTGGTTTGGTTAAACCAGAAGACATTGGTTGGAGCTTAGTTGGAGCCATTTTGGTGACTTCAGGAGCATATACATGAGGCTATGTTTTAGCTATACATAATCTTTATTTTGGAATAGAATACTTGCCTGGTATTAGATAATCCCAGTAGGGCCCGAGTATTACATTAGAATAGCATTTAAAAAACCTCATCATTTGGCTTCTTGAATTAAATACAATACTTCCTAGATGAATCATCCATAAAAGACACATAAGAAATTTTAACCAATAAGGAAGTTGAAGACATAGGTCCACATACATCTAAGTAGATTAGGTAAAGAATCTCTATAGACCTATGCCTCGTTGCTAGTAAAATAAACCTTCACATGCTTGTCGAGTGCACAACCCTTGCACACTTCTTTCTTCCCAATCGTTAAGTCTGATCATCCTTTCACATGTCCTTCCAAATCGATAATTCTCTAGAGTGCAAGTTACCTAGCCTCTTATACCAAAGCTTACCCAAGTTTTCATTGTCATGCACTAGGGTTATCATAGGATCCCCCTGCAACTTGTACAGACCACCCTCTCAAATGCCTCTAGCCAACACTCAACCAGTATCTATGCATATCCTCCTGAATGAGGAATTGTTGGTCATCATAATCAGCGATATATTCTAGATCTATGATAACTGAAACTGAAAGGATATTTTTGGTTAATCCAAGTACATACAAAAAGATAGTAAGCTCAAGGATACAATTTGATGGCATTTGGAATAAGATGGATCATAGTCCTAACTCTGGCTAGGTATCATCATAACCAAGTTCCACTTGCATGCATGACTACTTCATCAATAGAAATATAGATATGATAGACCTATCTCAATAAATAGAAATATATAGACCCGATATCCCCTTCCTCCCTCACTAGATTGATTGAAATTCTTAACTTAGCCTATCTATACCATCTAAGAATTTCACTCTATGTGGGAACATAAAATCCTAAAATGCATACCCGAATTTGAATCGCAAAACAATCAAAAATAGCAAGAATCATTTTCACATATATAGTAACTCTTACTGACTACACATCTCAGAGGAGACTTTGAGATAGGTAAGAGGGATCTCCTCCTGCTTCCTCCACCCTCGCCTATAGAGCCTAGCCCTATGGACATGGTACCTTCAGTCGTATACCTATCGATCGGTCACAGTGTACACCCAAGTTTCCCTATGCCACAAACACTAGATTACACACTTTCTATGATTCTGATTTATATTGTTGCATGCATATGTTTATGATTGATATAAGTTTGCATTTAATTTGTTGAGGACCACTTCCTTATTTTCTCCCTCAAGGTGCGGAATCCTGGTTCTAGCACCCCCCCCCCCCATACTGCTTCGGGTGAGACTTTGGTTTGTGCATGCAGGTCATTGTCGAAAGGGCTAGTAGTTGGAGGGTTTGTTGGTTTATACATAAACTCTGAACATGGGTCAGGACCCCTCAAGCCAACACATGTCCTAACTAGTCTTTTGTAATTTTTTTGCTGGCATCCCTTTTAAATTCTTTTGATAATTACTATGCTTGCACAGTTTGTCACCAATTACAAGAAAATTGTTTTTCACATTTGGCTTCCGAGGAAGTTGGTTCGATTGTTCATAGCATTCAAAGAACTATTGAAAATGATTTATCTTCTTTTATTACAAATTGAGGATATGATGCTTTAATCAACCCATCTTATCATTATTCGGTCACCAATGACTGTCATTCAACCTATCATCTTTCCATTAGCTCATCCAATGAAAATTTTTCTACATCCTTCAATCTTCATCATTCAATATCCCACTATTTGGATTTGTGTCGAGGAGTTGAGGCACTATAGCCTTCGTTGATGGTTATGTCAGATCCTCACTATCTCAAAATCACCGTTGAACATGATTAGATTTATTTTCCCTCGCAAGGCTCCCATCGTAATTAGAGCGGGGTCCCCTGAGGCAAAATTTTTAATGTAGTTTTGTATAAGTTTGTATGTGCGCGCTGCTTGATTGATTCAAGGGGATTTGGGGTGGGTCAAATTCCCTAAGTTTGATGTAAATCAGTTTAAGGGTAAACTGTGGGCCTCAAACCATGGTTTGAGACCATATTATCTGTGTGTTAGGAAAATATAAATAGATAGATAGAGTCTAAGGAAAGTAGTAATTTAATGTAATGTTTGATAATTCTATGTGTATGTAATACATTGTGAAGGGTTTTGTTGGGGTTGGGTTTAAAGGCTTCTGCTGGCTAAGTGCGCAGAGACCTAGTCATGGCTGTGTGTGGACTCTGCTAGCTATGTGCATGGAAGGGTTTTGTAAGGGAAAGTCTAATGTAGTGAAAGGTTATGAAGATTAATATAAAGGACACATTTTGGCGAACTTCTTATGTTATCGATCTAAGTTATTTGATGTTATGCTATGTTGACGTCACATTGTTTTCTATCTTTCTTATTAGTTATTACGCAAAGGATATCTGATATGATTGTGTATGCTTATTGATGGTTGATAGATCTGTTTAAGTAATTGCATGGCTTAAGATCTGGACCTTGGTCTATTACATTATCTGTACTAAGGGGAACAACGATTCTGTTTTATTCTATCAAATATTTCACACATAGGGTACTGTCTAGGCTAGTAGCAAAGAAACTCCAGAGATGAAAAAATATACTCTAAATATATAAATCTGACAAACTTCATTACCCTATCCTTATTCGAAACATTGTGTGATTGTTGATCTCATGTTTGTATCCAACCGAGTAAAGTAATGAAGGGGACTATGTTTATGCATGGGGTAATCTAAACGATGAATCAATACTTCCTGAAGAACTAGACCCTGCACAAAAGAATTAACCAAGGAAAAGAAGTTGGAGTTCTACCAGTGTGTCGCCAAGTGTTTTCGCTGTGACAAACACCATCCAAAATTTTACGTACACTTTAATTTTGTATCCTACCGTGGATCTGTTTCCATTCCATAGTCACTTCTTGGTTGTCTAATGCTTTTTTAGCTCCCTCTTGAATTGGAAGTGTTGAAGTCACTTGCACTCAAATGCTTAGTCTGCAATAATTCATGAGCACATTCTTCTACACGAGCTTGGATAAGCATAGTATGCTCCATCGGGATTGTGCCTGTGCGATGTCCAATTCATGTCGACAGTGATTGCCAGTTTCTCACATTCTAACAGCGTTTGTATGCTCCATTTCAGTGAGTTTTGAAATTTTTCCCTGTTGCGCACCTTTTTTTTCCAGTTTTTTCTTTCGCTTTCTTTCACCTAATTAGTGTCACTTTGTTATCTTTTCTCTAGCATGTTTTTATTTCACGGTCATTTTCATATCGAAAGTTTCATTCACACTTTTATATTTATATAGAAAGTGTCGTATTCTAACATGAGAATTTCTTCTTATCATGCAAATTGCAGTTTTGGTTTGTTTCAAGGGGCATGCTTTATGGTGATGATTTTTCCTTGTCATGCAAACATGTTTCACACTAAGGGAAGTATGTATTCATGTATTATGGATGAGTTATGTTGTGTCACCAAATTTCTAAGTGTGTGATCATGGTCAATTCCTATCACTATCATCATCGGTCTCACTGATCCCACACTTAGTCAAATTCCAGAAAATTCCCTTAGTGCTTAAGCCCATACCCACTTTCCTCTAGAAACTGTGCATATTTTTC